>JAURVB010011643.1:0-17422 GCA_033002965.1 Piper betle | reverse complement strand
CTATTCCATCGTGTTTGGAGCTTGGACCACATGTCCGATGAGGACTCGTCTCTACTTGTCATTCTATTCCATTGTGTTTTGATTTAGTGATTGCAGGATGGGTTGCGTGGTGTTTTATCGTATCCCACTTAACTCGAGTCATTTAGTTAAATAGTTTTTGAATTATAGCCCTCGCGGATGGGATCCCATGAGTCTGATTTTGAAAACAAGATCCACCACAAGTTACCTTCGGGCTTATATATAAATCCCTTCCCGTGCCTATATATAATTTTATCAAGTTTTTAGTGAGATGAGAGATAGTGAAACCGACTCACATGTACCATGAGCGGGTGCATGTGCCAATCAGTGAGAGGGTTGTTCCATTCTCGAGGGATCCTGACAACTCTGCATTTTGAGTTTACTCACACCCAAAGAAGCGTGGAGGTTTACGGGTATTGTTTAGTATAGCGCACGTCCAGACATGTGGTCAAAATGGTATTGAAGCTACTTGAGAGTATTCGGCCTTCATATTCAAGGCCATGATATATATGGAGGACATGGAGAGGGCTTAGGATGTGTACTATTTCTCGAAAGTGGAACAGTTATTGCCGAGACTAATATAGCACCAGTTCAGTTCGGGATGATGTCAAGTCTACAGCTCAAGGGCTCCTCGGTAGATGCCCTTTGAGAGTTCACTTGGAGAATATATGTATAAATAAATATATATATATATATATATATATATATATATATATTGTTTTCTTTTCTCGTGGAATATCACATTCTACTTGCCAGTTTGTACTAGTTATTTTTCGAACTAGTAACATCTGTTATTGACATTTTTCATATTAATAGGTAGGTCTTGAGATCTTGAGTTAGCTTTGGTGGAAAGATAGATAAACACTACCCACACATGAGCTCCGTGCAATTATTTTCTTTCATACTTTTATTTATATCTGATGAGTTTTCATGCATATTATTAATGTCTTCAATTCTTGTGTCTCTCGTGGTATTTACCCTAGTTTTCATGCTAGGGTCAAGGGTGGTGTCAAAATGTCGGCCCTTTGGCCACTGGGCATGTTGATTGTGACCACCTCAGGGTAGGCTATCTATCGTGACTCTCCACCAACTCTGGCACGGCCATAGTTGCCATTGGTGATGGCACTTTTTTTGTCGATTTCCACTTCCACTGCAGCTTTTTAGGCTATTTTCCAGCACCGGTGAGTCCTACCGCCTAGATCGATTCCTCTCACCAAGGCCGACATTTTGACACCACCCTTGACCCTCTCTATGACTGTGATCCTCCACCCCCCCCACCCCCGACGGCGATTTTACCCACTTCCCGGGTATTTTCTAGCCGACCAAGGGCCGGGCTCTGTCAGCAACCACCTCAATCAACACCACCCCTTTTCCTCTATCGATCATGGCTGGCTGCAGCCTGCAGACAGCAGCAACCCATTGTTGGCATGGGGCACCGACGACCCATTTGGTGCCCTCTTGCCCTGTTCTTGTCTGCCTACCAGCATTCACGTCCGCCCAGTCCACACCTATGTTTGCCAGTCTGTGTCCGCATTCGTGTCTACTGGTCCATATGCGTCAATGACCTGACCTAGCTGACTGAGTTGCCCAGGAGCTCGACACAGTCTGACTGAGTCAACTTGTAACACCCCAAATCTGGTTCATGCTCGTAAATTGAACCAGAATGTCACTGGTCTCGATTAGGTTGGCTAATCCAAACCCAATTCATGCGGATCTACTCTCGGCATCTTAAGATGAAGATATTTATCACCATGAATGGATGAATACACATAACCCTAAGATACTACTATATGGATGACATGTCAATTAATACACATACCAAAATAATTCTAATAAAATCAATAAAATTTCTTGAATTAAAACGGATAAAGTCTCCCCTAAAAGTACAATTAAGGGATACCTTGTCCAAATAACATATACAAATATATACATATCAGACATTGTCATTCACACAAAATTCTAATATGCTGCATAATTCACTCAAAATCTTGGGTCTTGACCCACCTGTCTATTCTATTCACATTTCACATCAATTTCTGGGTATTGACTCACTTGTTGTACATATTCAATATATCAATATATTTACTAAAACATATATATTAACATGTCATCATTAGAAATTTTGCTTTTGAAGCAGATATCATATTGTCATATCTCGCATTTCATCACATCGTTCTCAATATCAAGACATCATAACAAAGTACCAATCATTCTGTCATCTGACATGTGTGTGCAAGAGATATCTTTGCTCCTCCGTTCAGGCTAGCACATCCTACTCATATCATCACCTACTTATATTATAAAAACACCTCAATAAAGAGTGTTACTAGTCTAAAATATAACTATATCAAACTAGTAAGAGATCTAACTCTCATATGAAGGAAAACATTCATATACTTTACCAAAACTCTCTGAAGGGCACCTACTAAGGAGTCACCATGCTGTAGACCCAGTAGCATCCCAAACTGACTGGTCTGCTGATGCCTCTCTCGACATTTTCTCATTCTATTTTTCTGGTCCCTCGAGACTACCAGTATATCTTAGGTCCTCTCCTTTCCTCCATAATTCTCCTGGCCTTGAGCACGAAGGTTAAGTACTCTTAGACAGTCGCCTTTAGTATCCTTTGAACTACAAGTCCGGACATGGTTGTAGTTAATAGTACTTGTAAACCTCCACATTCTTTAGGTATGAGGAACTCAAACATGGAGTTGTCAGGATCCCTTAGAAATGGAACAACCCTCTTAATAATCTAGAGCCCGCTATCACGTGCACCCGCTCATTGTATGGGAGAATCGGTTTCACCATCTTTCATCTCACTGAAAACTCGATAAAATTATATATATAGGCCTGGGAAGGGATTTATATAATAGGCCCGAAGGCAACTTTTGGTGGATCTTATTTTCAAAAATCATACTCAAGGGATCTCATGCTCAAGGGTTATTAATCCGAAAAACTATTCAACTAAATGGCCCAAGTTAAGTGTGATCCGATAAAACACTATTTAACCTGTCATACAAACAGTAAAAATAAATCACAATAGAATAGAACAGTCAGGGGCAAGTCCTAAATGGACCTGACAGAAGCTATGAGCATGTTTTTGCGCCTAGGCGACGAACTACTACTTCACACTTACACATCAAAACTAAATACTAATACCTATTATAGCTATGTGATACATATGTGATATGAATGCATATAATTATGATCTCAATCATACTCTAATCAGTTTAGTCACATTACTCACATCGTCAACAAAATCATATACATCTATATAATGAAACAATAACACTTATACTTACACAAATAATCATCTATTCCAATTACAATATATTAACTTACTGGGTAACATCAATCTAGATCATAAATTCACCATTTCATCATTCTGATTAATGATAACATAATCCATGATTCCATCCACAATCCATTGCTATATGTAACATGTTGTGTTCAACTCAATATTCTTATTAATTACTAATTCACATATTAACCGAATAAAGGAAATCTAGGATTCTTAATTATACTTTTATCATAGCATTTGTAATCAATTATGATCAACCACATCATAGCACAATTCAATCTCCAATTTGTTGTATAAATTTCCCAATACTGTCTCTTACAACATTTATATGCAAACAACTTATATTTAGTCATCCCAACCAACTATCAATCCAATTACATTGTTTATAATGATTAATACCTAACTTCATATTTTCCCCTAAATCTTTGTAACACAAATTCTTAATTAATCAATCATGCAATAACATCCATGATCATGAAATGAAGCAATCTAAATCAAGTCGGTGAAAATTTATACCTAATGTCGTACCGAAAGTAGTGACGACCGTGACGGCAACAACTATCACAGCTTGGTGGGTGGAACTGGTTAGCCAGGCAAGGAGGGTGTGAGTAAGGGTGGTAGTAGGTCATCGACAATAAAAACTTAGCTCGCCAAGGCGATCGTCGGTGGCGAGAAATGTAGTCGGCTAGGGCAAGGGTACCAAAAGAGGGGTTTTGATTGGGGAGGAGATTGGTACAATTGAGGTCATCTATAGCATGAGGAGGGGATGGGGAGGACAATGACAGTGTGCGACAGCCGGCGGCGGCAACTTGCAGAGAGGCGACTTAGTTTTTGAAGTGGCCATGCATGGGGTGGATGGGGCTGGGAATGTGTCGAAAACGTCGAGGGAGAGTGATCTGGAATTATAACACAAGTGCACATGCCGAATCAAGTAATAAAAGTGATAAAAAAGTATCGTCCCACAGAATTATTACTAGAAATTTCAATTACCAAAATTAATTTAATTAATTATACTTAAATAGAAATGAATTCGAAGAGTGATTAAATTATGGATTAAGGTTAAACTAATCTAAAATGAACTATTTAAATCAAATATTAACTTCAAGACGACAAACCTAGGATTTTCAATTTCACCTAATGCTCTCCATGATTAAAGTTTTAACTTCTATAGATGAACAAATGCTATTTTATTCAATGTTAAATTTAATTTTTCTATCTTTAGACAAGATCAAATCTCTAAATCTAACAATAGGTGGTCAGTCTAATAATAGCATTAAAAACAAAATAAAATTGATGATCCAACATCACAATCACATAGATAAAAATTGATAACCTTTTATTCATCCATGCACTAGGTGTCTGTTCGAATAATTTCAATAACGTGCAAGTATACACGGTCGAAATAAGTAATATAATGATAAATTCGAATATCGTCTCATAGAGAGATGAATTTCCTCTAATTAATTAAAGAAAATTAGATTAAAAACAAAACAGAAACAATTGACTTCAATAAATCTAAGTAATAACTTTAAATTAAAGAAAGAGTTATAATAGTAAAATTTGTTCTAGAGTCAAATTTCCCTTAACATTAATTTAATCTTCATCACATCTTACTCTTATCTTCTATTCCCTTGGATTGTCGATCTAAGATAATTATACGACTTGGTGGCTCCTGCTCCTTCATGCTTCTATTATTTTGCCTCAATTTTTACCTACCGGTGATGATTGATTAATCAACAAAATAATGCATTAAGATTTGCCTTACAATTGTATACGGTGTTGTGCATCTCCTGACCACAATGACAAACAAGTCAAAAGACTCGTCGTATGATGAATTATCAATGACTAATCTAATTAATTTCTCCTGAAATCTAATTAAACCTCATGATCTAATAAATAGTCGATCAATCTATTCTTAGCATTAAGAACATGATAATTCAAATAATCCGATTGAATAAAAGAGTAAGAGGTTGAAATAAATTCAATTAAACCATGTTAAGTTTCATTCTTCCCTAGAACAAAATAAAAGACTACTCTATAAAAATAGAAAACAAGATAAAAGAAGAAACTAGTTTTCATTATAAAAGGGAAAATAATTACAAAAACTAGAACTATTTCTTTTACTAAACTCCTAAGCCAAGAGTTGAAAGATATATCAAATAACAAATGAACACCCTTTTATATAGAAGATGGGATATAAGAATTTGAGGAGGGATTCCACAACTCGATGTGGTCTAATTGATTATGATGTCCGATGAAGTTTCCAACTCCCCGACAATGGTGCCAAAGCTATGTATAGCCATCCTCATCGAGCTTTGCCAACACCATGGGGTTCAATGCTATGACTAGCAAACCCTAAGCTTAATTTATTTCATCTTTATCTATATTAAAACACTCGAGCACTCGACTGCCAACACTCGAGCACTCTAAATCTAGGTGCTCAAGCGCTCAACTCTCGGCCTTAACATTTTCTTAACGAAAGGCCAGCGTTTGAGCGCTCTGATCTCTAGTGCTCGAGCACTCTACTCTCAGTTATAATTTCTAGGTTACACTTTTTGGCCCGATTTCACCCCGAATTCATTCTGGATCGACTTCTAACTCTTATACCTTGCTAGAGCAACATTATTAGCACATTTTACACCAAAAATCACAATAATTTCTTGCATTATTAATAATATCTTATAAACTCTTAAACTAATAAAATTGAAATAAAAATCACTCAAAAAATGACAAAAATCAACATAAAATGTAGAGAATGATAACTCTTTACAGAGTTATGAGAGAGTGGGGAAGGGTGGCCAAAGCCGTTGCAGGAGTAGGTGATTGACGGCGGTGGTGAAAAGCTTGTTGCCAGTTCGGGTAAGGACGATGGGGGAGAGGGAAGGGGGAAAAAATGTTAAGGGAGTTGAGCTGGAAGAGTGGTGGCGAGGTGGTGAGGGTGTCAGGACGACAGTGGCGGCCGGGAGTGAGGCCGCTAGCATTGGGGTAGCACGGCAAATAGAGGAGGAAGGAGGGGGATGAAGAAAAGGGCCTATGGCATTTTCGTAATGAAAACTTGACTTTGCTCCCAACTCAAGTTAATATTACAAAATAAATTCTAAATAAATATAAAATAAATATGATAAAATACAAAAAAATAAAATATACTCAAGAAAATAAAACAACATGTTCTAGACCTATTAACCCACCCAAAAATAATAAATAATGTGTCATAACGTGCTAAACGACCTAAAACTAATTCTACGTATAATAACATATATCTAGAGGGGTGAGTGGAAATCCTCGAGTTAGAACTCTACTCTGTGTGATACATTCGAATCGTAGGAAATGAGACTAAATCTAGTGAAAATCTGGTCACATTGCTCAAGAACTCTCAATAGGTGATATCTCATCCTCACATGTGGGATCCGACATTAGGTAAATTGGGAAATCCACTAGGCTAATAAAAACCCGCTACCACGTCGGTATATCACTCTGATTTAGGTAAAGTCAATGTATCATGAGAGTGACTAGGAGAGATGAAATCCTGTGTAGCGATACTGGGTGGCCAAGACATCGGTAAGTTAATGGACTTGTCGCTAAGATCACAATGATTTAATATGCCACAGGTGATCACTCTGTAGAACAGTCAGTCAATGACGTATCTTAGAAATGGTTCTTAAGTGGCTCTAGTTCAATTAGCTAACAATAGGCACGAGTTACGCGATACCGTACTAGTCACGCACTTCTAAACAATTTGGGTTCAAACAACCCAAAGAACCATTGTCCCCCCTTAAGTCTACGGGAACTTATAATGAGGTTCGACACGTGTCTCGTCCATTCTTCAGTAGTGTGTGACCTGCCGTCCCGTACCAATTTAAAGTACTAATCTTAACTCATATGACTACTACCGGTGTGGTAGACTCTCAAGCAAGGCTATCAAGCAAGATGAGCATTCACTCGTATCACTCTATCTGGAGTCCCTGTTTGCATCGCTCTCAAGTTGGGGTGAAATCATCATTGTAAGATTAGTCTGCAAGCACCTACCTATACTGTAAGCCCTAATTAGTACTATGAAGGTACTACCATACTCAGGGCAAGGCTGAACCTTATGGTTCAAGGTAAAGACCTAATTATGCTGGAGAAACACAAGGGAATCACTATCTCTCCAAAAGACACTTCCTCACTAACCCTCTATCTATGCCCAATACTCAAATACTAGTCGAACTCCTCTCGTTGGCTGGCCAATCACTAAATAGGTTATACTACATGTGTGGCCATCTAATTTGTGTATGCTGGTTGTGGCCCATGGATGTACTATCATGTTGTCTGAACAATCTGATCATTGTGGTTGTCCCATCTAGAGGTCATACTATCATGTTTCTGACTCTGTCCATGCGCATCCCAATGGGATTGTCACTAATAGTGTCTTGATAGGGTTATCTTGTAATATTCATCTGACCCAAGGGTGTTAGGTCAAGACAATGGTTGCAAGAAAGATGGTGAAATCGGATCTTATGCCATCTCATCAAAATAACCTTAGTTTTCCTAACTCTCCTCTATTCTGTTGATGCCACTGTAGCTATATTGTTTTCCTCCAACTTTTACCCTGCTCATCTTCGAAAGTTGTGACATGCGGTCTCCAGGTAAGGCTCAAAATCTTCCATGTATCTGTCCTCATGTGAGGCAAGGCAACTATTTAGCCATGGCTTACGCTCTAACTGTTCCACTTGGTCGGTGGTTGAGCAACTACACGAACGACGGTAGTGCGTATTCGGTCTGTGATTGAGCAATACACGGACGGTGGTAGTGCGTATTCTATTGGTGGTAGTGCATCTCGGACGGCGGTTGTGCACCTCGGACAATGGTTGTGCAACTCGATCGGTGGTAGTGCACCTCGATTGGTGGTTGTGCAACTCAGTCGAGTGGTTGTGCAATCTAGACTCGCTTGGCGGTTGTGTACTCTAGACTCTGATGGCGGTTGTGCAATCTAGGTGCTAAGGATTTGATCCTAATCATATACATCATAAATCTAGTATTGTCTCCAACATGTCTTTCTCCACGTGTATGTCTCCCTAGAAGTGGCTGCTAACAACTCGGCTCAAATTGTCCAACCATGCGTGTTTGATTCGAAGGGGTCTGGATCATGGTGGATGTACGATGGTGAACCTATGCTGAACTTATATTGATCTCCTAAAATCTGGAGTAGCTACTTCTATTAGTGCTAATTGGCCATCAAATGGTAACCACTAATCTGGTGCCTTATCTCTAGTAGAAACTCGTCAAATATTTGATATTCGTCAAATATTTGATCTCGTAGGCAATGATGGTCTTGATCTTTTCCTCATCATATCAAGACCTCTGTCTAGCAAAGAGAAGCCAAAAATGTTGTAGAGATAGACATAAACTAGTGGAAGAGGGGAGGCGGTGGAGTGCCCATCAGACTGTTGATTCATTATAATCTTCTGAAAGTAGTCCATCTCAAGTCATTTGCCCAAAGTTTCATCTATGCTCCAAGTACTTCAGTGGCTCTATTGGCATAGTCGTTAACGCAACGGTTAAATCGCTGAGGCGAATTGAGATCCTGAAACATGAAAGATAATGAATCAGACCGATCTAGTTGGCTCCATCAAAGCAAATTGATATGTTGTCATTACCCAACTCAACTATGTAAATAAATTTTTTTATTAATTAAATATTTTATAATTTATTAAATTAATTAATTTCATTGTGAAATTAATTAAGACCATACGGTGGGTTTGTTTTAAATTAAACAAGCATGAAAATGGTTGGAAAAGGGGCTGGGAAAGGAGAAGGGGTTGGGTGGTGGCCAAGGGAAGGGGAGAGGAGGAGAATAAAGACAGGGTTTGAAGAAGAGGCGGCTTGGTTTTAAAAATTCTACCTTGATGCCAAAGCAAAGGCAGTGCGCGCTAGGCACATGCAAGCCAAATGTGAAAGGCATAAAGGGAAAAGGGCACCCTTGCACCTAGCACGTAGCTGCGGCAAGGGGAGAGAAGAGGATAAAGGGAAAAGGGAAGGAAAAGTGTAGAAGGAAAAGAAGGAAAGGGAAGTAAAGATGGGCTGGATGACTTCTAACGTGTGACTAGAGCTCGAGGGTACTCTCGGGATGCATGCAACTCGATTCTAACAAGACACACGACCCTAGGCTAACATAACACTCAGAACAACAATAAGGCCACAACTTGGCAATTGGGACTGACTGAAGAATACTCAATGGCGGACATGCCTAATGCCCAAATCCATAACAATATGTAAGGACCCACTTAGTGCCAACTTGATCAAATCAGACCGACTGAATAGTAATCGAATCTATCCAACAGCCAAACTGGTTGTAAAAGCACTCCACCAAATGGTCGGATTTTATAAATGGGTTTGGCAACTGCCAGTCTGGACAACACAAAGCAAATTAAAAATAAAGCAAAACAAAGCACACACAAAAAAGACATACTTGTCGACTAGGCTGTGGATCAGCTCCGTGGAGGGGCTTCAACCAAAACATACCACATAAAATGAAATAGCATACCATTATATCACATCATACCATACAACATGCATCATCTGCATATAACACATCACATTCCGACAATTAGTTTTAATAGTTCAAGAAGTCAACTATGATACCATGTTGTAACACCTCAATTCGGCTAATGGACGAACTGAACCTTGATATTATAATTCAAAAAGCTATTCATTAAACTACTGTTGTACAAACTTCACAGAAGCTTAAGGAGATAGCAACTCCCCTACAACTAAGAGGGTGACTTTCATATGCAACGATCGCTATGAGCTATATGAAGGCAGTACCTCAATGCAGCTAAGAGGTTGAACTTTAAAGATGTGGATGCATGATCCAATTTTTAGATTTAATTTAAGTGATTGGACTTGGTATCTTATTAGATAATGCAAATGAACATAGGGTTTTATCGAATAGACTTAACCGAATGATTTTCCAAATGGGCCAAATGGTGTCCTAATGGGGGTGAGATTTGGATTAGTAGGTCCTCAGACTCTAAGGGCTTGCTGCAAAAATTACCAAGTTTTGGCCCATTGGCTAACATGGTAAACAAGGTCCACAAAGGTCAAAGTAAGGTGTTGGGAATAGTATTCTTGAGCCACGCTCAAATATCCTAAGTCTTGTTCATTGTCTTGGAAACTCCAAATTGGTCTAGGTTAAAGGGTAAAGTTATCAAACACCATGGGATTAGGGCTTAAATCCTGTAATATATTAAGTCTAAAATCCATGGATTTGGACCTAATTGGACTCATGAATCAGAGGCATTGGCTAGGTTATTTCTAGAGCTAGCTAGACCTACTTAGCTTAGGAAAATCCGAACGCAAAATCTACTAAGCCAAAGGCTCCCAACTTTCACGCTAATGTTAATGGGACACATCCTAAAGTCTAGGAGAACTTGTATGAAATTTTACCAACAATTAGCTAGTTTTTTGAATTTTACATCCGGAGTTAGAGAACTAGGATTTCACCCTACATTTTTGCACACTCTAGAAAACTGAATTAATTAACAAAGTAAATGAATTTTGATTGTTACCAAAATTTTCATATTTCAAGTAGACAATTATTCAGTCTATACATGAATTTCACAGATTTTCATGTGGTCTTTTAGCAAGCTCGCTAAGGAGCAAAATGTTAGAGCATGGTAAGGCATATCAGCAGTACAACAAGCATGCAACGAGATTAGGCATTTTGTTCTGGTCCTTAATGTTGTTATCTTAGCAAGGTATTTTGACACGAGAATTTTAATATGTATATATACAAACATGCAAAGGATAGACATCAAATAAAACCTACAACATGGTGTAAAAATTGTGGAAAGGGATGGCCAAGTCACCATTAACAGCAAAGCTGCCACTTTTTACCAAGTTTGGCATCCATATCTGCTCATATATATATAATCAGACAACATCATGTGAATAATAGTTGTAGATATAGATTTCATGAACTCAATAGGCCTAATATCGTGAAAAAAATGCAACTTACAACATGAGATATGAATTTTCTATTGAAATAGTGCAAATAGGCAACCATTCCACATTAAACAAATAGATAACTATTTTTATAAGTATGCTAAAATGATGATTCAAAGTTTTAAAGACTTCTAACACATAGATATACATGATAAAAATGCTCAAAAATTATAAACAATTATGAACGTAAACAAACAAAAGCAAACAACACGACAAAGAGGTCTCTTGGGGATTTATACCCCAAGAACTACAAACCTAGAGGCTTGGCCAAACTTGGAGAGTGCTGAGGAGGCTAGGGAAAGTAGGGAAAGAAGATGCAAAACCAAAGATGGTCGGAGGAAAGAAGAGAAAAGGGTGAACAATGAGGGAGAAAGGCTAAATTTAGAGAATGGGAAACAGTAGGCGCCAACCCGAGCACAAGCCTCTGCAAGCTGGACAACAGATTAGGTAGAACCCAGAACACGTGTGTCAGAGGTGCACCAAACTACAAGCAAAGCCGGTCAAACTTTCAAATTTGGGGGCAAGGGCGTTGTGCCAGCGCATTTGCGCCCTAACTTAAAACCTTAACCCTAATAAGGGCTAGTGCAAGCACACCTTTGTGTTTAGCGCAAGTTTCATGCACTTAGGGTTTTCACCCTAATGTGGTCGGGCTGACCTCAAAAATTGGGTTGTGGATCCCACAGGGGTTATTATTACTGACATTTTTCTAATTTATATGTAGGGTGAGGTCTCTTGGCACTGGCCGGCCTAGGAGCACAAATTAGGAAGCTCAGTGGTGGCAGTAGGCCCCTGTGTGCTTATTATGTATTTGAACTCTATTATGATAGATGATTGTATTGTGGGCATGAAGCTCATGGTGAATCTTGTATGTTGGATTGGGAATTTATGTTATGTTGGTCACACACTTGTATGTATATTTATTATTTTCTTGTTATACTATTGTGGAGAGAATAAACTTAGTGCTAAAGGCTAACCATCTTCTACAACGTATATAAACCCTAGAGTCCTTAAACATGATGAGGAGTGAACCTAGGTACACGAAATGTATTTAGTTGTAGCTGTGTGTGTGTGTGTAGAGAAACATGGGTAGGAGGAGTATATAGGTCTTATCATGTGAAGAACCCAAGTGAAGGTCAGGTGTTAGGGTACGACGCGCTAGCATCCTGTAACACCCCGATTTCGGTTCACTTAAGAACCGAATCAGAAACGTTACAATCGAGTGAAGTCATATTTAAAGTTGTTGGTCGGTATGACTCGATCGATGAAATAGATCAAAACAACCTTCTTCGTTTCATGAGAATGGAAGACATTATTAAATACGTGTCAAAACACATTAAACATAAATAAAATTAAGAGTAAATAATTGAGCTAAGCTCAAGTGTGTGTAGTGTTTATCTGTCCTCTCACCAAAGTCAACTCAGGATTTGTAAGACCTATATATATTATATAAAAAAGGTCAGTAACGAATGTTACTGGTCCGAAAAATAACTAATACAAACTGGCAAATTGACATTCCATTGCCCACGAAAACTTATGAAACTTTAGAATTGCCTCACACTGGGCAATAAGCAAAGATACTTAAACAAATGTCAGCTCGCATGCATGACTAATATTCATATTCATATATATAACGCTTACGCCCTCACATCCTCCATACTACACCCGCCACAGTACGTGAGTGGCAAAAGGAACGGTTAAGTTAGTGCCACAAATTTTGGAAATGTGTTGCGTTATGCAATACCCTCATACACTACACTACCTCAGGGTTTAAAGGCGTACTAGTATAGTCCATACATGTCTCCATTCCGCTCACTCTCTTATTTGTGAAATCCGTAAAAATACGTGTACTTATATAAAAGGATTAGGGAAGAGGCTTATATTATATATTTCTATTGCTTTAGTTTAAAAACCAACAACGGATCACATCCTTGTAGTTTTATTAAACATGTGAAGAAACACGGCTAAATGACCCGACATCAGAGGGATCTCATAAAAACACTGCCGATGTCGTCCTAAGTCTAAAACACGATTAAACTCTAGACGAAGGGAGTCAAGTAGAGAGGGAGAGTCCTATGGACCTGTGTCCAAGCTCCAAAAGTATCTGCCCATCTACGGCGAGCTCGGACTCCAAAACCGACATCAAAACCTACTACTAACTAAAATACTAACATCTCTATATAATGCATGCTCATGATGTGTGGTCATATCGCCAATACATCCTAATAAAGAATACAATGCTAACAAACCTATAACTAAATATGTGGCACAAAAATCAAGATAAAATAATAATAAATATAAATAAATAAATAAGAAAATACACTTATAGATAATTAGATAAATAATAAATATATAAACATGAGCAATACTCTAATCGTAAAATAATAATATAATTATACTATATAAATATATAGGTAAACATGAATAAATATCAACATATACTTGTGTTAATATACATATAAATATAAATATATATAATAATTTAATAAATAAATAAATAAACAAAAAAATTATTTAATACTCATTAATCATGAATATTAATAATATCATAGTCATGCAATATAAGAATACATAATTGAATACACATAAATAATAACATACACATAATGAACAAATAAATAAATAAATAAATATATGCAATTTAGTAAACATAATAAGACTAATATTATAAGTAAATATAATATTAATAATAAGAAATAATCAGGTTAACATTCATCATATATGATAAACATATAAATAAAAATTAATAAATAATAATGAATAAATAAATAAAATGATAAATAAAGAAAAATAATCATAACATTCAATCATGCTAAATCATGTGAATATGCATCACAACTAATATAGAGGTTCTCAAATTACTGAAAATAGGGCAAGAACGGACAAAAATGGTCCAAAAATGAGCTGAATAGGACCGAACCGAGTTGAACCAGACCGAACCGAATGGGTTAAACCAACCCCGTTTAGGTTAACTGGAAAATGGGTTGGGTTGGCTGGGTGGACCTGAACCAGACGAGCGGACTCGAACATGGGCTGGCGAGCTGGTGAACAAGATCAGGCAGGCTGATGCGGACGCGGACATGAACGTGACGTAGGTAAATGGGCCGGTCGGGGGAGTGGTTCTGTCTCGTGTAATGGAAAACACCGACAGTGGAGTGGCTAGGGTCCCTGCTGGTCAGGATCGACGGCCCATGCGATGAGGATCTTGATGGTGGTGGCGTTCGGCGGAGTCCAATCGGTGGCTGGACGAAAATAACCGTTGACGGGGAGGTATTGCCGCCAGATGCGGCAACATAGCCCACGACATTCTAGCCCTCAAAATGTAGATCTCGGCAAGATGAATTTGTGAGGGTGGTCGGCTTCACCAGAAGACACTCACCGGCATCGGAAAATAGCCCAAAAGGGTGGCGGTGGCGACAAAAATTGACTACAAAATTGTTGTCGCCAACGGCGACTGTAGTGGCGCCAGTGGCAATAGTGGGTATGAATTGATCGCCGGCCGCGAGATGTACATAGCCGTACCGATCGGTGGCTAGAGGAGGGCCGAGGTCTCGCCAACGGCAAGCCAAAGTGGTTGTGACTCTAATCTGAAAACCATCCAAAATAGTGGGAATCTATGGAAATAAATGGGAGATGCTAAGGCTGAGTGTATGGCTCAGATCTTGCCAAGTGGCACGATCAGGACGTTCAACAACTTGGGGCCTAGTGGGGCCCACCTATGGGTATATGCAATATACATATGGACGGAAAGTTGGCATCGAGACCGTCCAAAGTTAAAACTAACCGGAGTCCTAAAAGTGGCTTTATAGGCAGGATTCAAGGCAAGAAGGCTAAATGGGCCTCAGACCCTGAGCTGAATCAAACTGGGCCCATAGGGGCACAATCCAGTGATCCAAAATCCCTATGTTGCATCCAAATGAAATACCCTAAAAATTCCAAATTAATACTAAACGTTGCGAAGGCCTAGATCTAGGCCTAAAACAATGGCTAACTCATAAAAAAATCATTTGTATACCGGTGTATACACTGCTAACTCGTGTTCTTCTGTATCTATCATATGCATGTCGGACATACTCAGCCTCCATAACATCCTCATATGGCCATCTGGGCATCATACTTATATTCTTAAAATTGTTCTGACTCGAGCTTGCTTCAACTGACTCGAGAATAAACCGAACCAGGAAAACTACCAGTGGGTAAAACCCTTACCTAAAGCTGGGATTTTACAACCTCTACTCCTTACAAAAATTCCGCCCTTGAAATTTCTTACATCAACTGCAATCATAACTCAATAGAAGATGTCATCTCGTTGGCAACTAGTAACTCTCCCTTGAAAGCTGGTTGCACACGGACCATATGGACCAACATAAAGCTGGAAC
This sequence comes from Piper betle, assembly GCA_033002965.1. Classification (NCBI taxonomy): domain Eukaryota; kingdom Viridiplantae; phylum Streptophyta; class Magnoliopsida; order Piperales; family Piperaceae; genus Piper; species Piper betle. The sequence continues at coordinate 1,747 of JAURVB010011643.1, read as the reverse complement.
TTTGAACACAGACGAAGCTTGCTAGCTCCTTAATATCTAGTTGGATAGACTACACGTGATCGAATTAGCTGGTGAAACATGTCATACATGCTGAAATCATCTCTCTGGACTAACCATACATGCTCGAATCGTCTCTCTAGACTGACCATGCATCCTAGAATCATCTTGCTGCACTGACCATGTATGCTTGAATCGTCTCGCTAGACTGACCATGCATGCTAAAGTCATCTTGCTGGACTAACTCCTAGGGTGACTGCAAACTATGGGGGCTGAAATGCAAGGATCTTGGTGGGAAAAACCTAAGCTCACCCTAAGGGTCTACTAGGTAGTGGAGCAGGTACTCTAGAGTACTGCAGGGAACTAGTTTGAACTACATTAGGAAAAACTATATCGGTGCGAGGTATGCGGCCAAACATCTACCCATGTCTCCCTGATCCTCATCAATGTGACAGATCTACTATGTGTACCCTCAGGGCACTCTACTTCAGGTCATATGGCTATACTAGGGTGTCTTATAGTTAGACACAAGTACAAAGGGTGTATGCTAATGAGCTCTATAACTCACTGTAATTAGTCTAGATCAAACACTCAGGTGTCCCTATAAGAGGAACCAGACTGCTCACTAGGTCTTAGCTAACTCGGTCCCTAATCAAGTATCTTACTTCATTTTATAATAGAACAAGGACAGTTGTGATAACTCTACTGTGTGTTATGACTCTTGTAACTATCTATATGACCACTAACTATTCATGAAGAGGGCTCTCTATGATGGAATGAAGGCGAAAATACCTATAAATGTACAACATGTGTCAAGGAGTATGAAAATACTCTGAATGGAACTGTAAGATCTGCATCTGGTCTGTGGCATGTGCGTTGTCAATGTCTGCTCATTTTAACCATCTAAAAAATAGATAATAGAACTGATACATCTAGAAGGGTGAGTGTGTAAATAGTCAAGTAGAGGCTCAGCTTTGTCTGACATCTCTGATCACATGACAAGTGAATGGATCTCTCATAAAAAATGGGTCACACTGCTCTATGACTCTAACTGTGAAGTGTCTCATCCCCACATGGTCTAATATCAGGTTTGCTTGAAGAGTACACTGATATGAGAAAATTTTACTAGAAATGTACATCATTCTATTTGTGGTGGTGTAAAGGTAATCGTAAGAGTCATCATGGTAATAAAAATTCTATATAAGACACTGGATGGCTCAAAAATATGGGTAGGTCCATGGATGTGTTTTAAGATCATCATGATTGGACTCCCCCATACGTGGCCTGTCTATGGAACAGCTAATCAATGACGAGTCTAAGAGATGGCTCCTAAGTAGCTCTAGTTCAATCAACTAACAGTAGGTATATATTTCTCGATACTATACTAATCATGGACTTCAAAATGGATGGGTTCAATGACCCAAAGAACCACTATCTCTTCTCAAGTCTACCGGGACTCAGAGTGAGGTTTGACACGTAAACAAGAACAATACTCTAATCATAAGTTAATAATATAATTATATTATATAAATATACTGGTAAACACGAGTAAATATCAATATATATTCGTGTTAGTAAACATATAAATAAATAAATAAATAAATAAATAAATAAACAATTAGTTAATACTCATTAATCATGAATATTAATAATATCATAGTCATACAATACAAGAATACATAATTAAATACAAATAAATAACAACATACACATAACGAACAAATATATATATATATATATATATATATAT
>JAURVB010011642.1:0-14123 GCA_033002965.1 Piper betle | reverse complement strand
TAGTTACTTTAATTTGGACCGTCCTGGTGCATGAACTGCCAGGATCACAGATGGGCGCAGGTAAGGTTTTCTGCCCATTCCTTGTAAACATATTATTAAGTTTGTTCACGGGTCGAGTTGACCCGCGAGTTTTAATGAGTCAATTCGATCCCGCTCGAATTCGTTATATTTATAATTCGACTTGATAACTCGATACTTATAATTTGACTCGGCTCGGTGACAAATGAGTTGATCATGAGTTTTATTAAACTCGAATTGACTCGACTCGATTCATACTCGACTCATAACTCGATTGACTAGTAACTTGATTAGGCTCGACTCGGTAAATGAAAGGAGACCAAGACGTTTCATATACTCCATATTTAATGGCAAACAAGCTCAATTCAATTAGCATGCATTAAATCATTCCCGATATACATATTTAATAGCTTTAAACACTGATAACAAAGCTATAATAAATACAATAAAACTACAAGTGTAACCCTTTTTTTATAAAAAAACCCTAACATTGCCATTGTCCATTGACAACAATGTATGTATATGTTACGTTTAATTAGAAAAGATATCTAAATAGTATTTTCTTAATTAAAAAGAAAAGAGATGATGAAAAGGGCGAAGGCGACCTCTTCCACATAATCAGGTGGTGTCTTGGTCGGCATCTCCTCCACCAGCCGCGACTTCTTCCACCTCCGAAAAATCTTTCCTTCCACCAACAGCGCAGAATAACCTTGCTAATATATATATATATATATACATATATATATGGCATATATAAAGAAAAGATATCTAAATAGTATTGTGCAATGCTAAAGATGCTAAAAACGATGGAGAACAATTGGAGAGGCGTCAACGAGCATCCTGTCTCTGCCATATTCAGGGTGCCAGACACCATGAGGGTGGTGAATCAGGTGGCCGACGAGCCAAGGGTGGTTTCCATTGGGCCTTACCACTACTAACAAGCAGATCAGGGCCATCATGAATTGCGAGCAGGTCAGGAGCTAAAACAGCTCTTTCTGCAAAACTTCCTCGAACGAAACGAAAATGTATCATTGGGAGACTACATTGAACTTATCCAAGGGCTGGAAGGAAAAGCGAGAATGCACTACAAGGAATATGTTTCGCACTTGAGCAGTGAAGAGTTCAACAATGTCATGCTGCTCGATGGCTACTTCATACTCGAAATTTTCCTCACAAAACATGAACCGGAATGGGTTTCAGATCACTACTTGCACCACGGCAATAATGTGGCCATCAACTATGCCGACTATGATCTCCTCTTAGTGGAGAATCAACTTCCCTGGTTCATAATTGATAAGATTTACAACCTCTTCACAAACCAACGCCAAAGAATTCCCAATTGGTCATTACGGAAAATTTTTGAGAATCAATTGACACACCAATTTGGCAGGATTAATGAATATCGGGAAGAAAGCGAGGGTACTTACCGTTGAGGATTGTGTAAAACTTGTATTCACATTGGCATTAAACCTTTATATGTACACAATTAAGAACAATTTAGAATGCTTGCGCAACAAGCAAAACAGAAAAATAGCTGTTGCTACAGTACACTCGAAAAACTGAAAAATTACATTCTTTTCATCCTCTACATACTCTCATCTCTAATATCTCTAATACCCCCTTTGAGTTGGACATGGCCATAATTCCAAGCTTGCACAAAATATCAGCTTCTGTGCTTGGTGAAAATATCAGCAAGTTGTTCTGTTGTGGAGAGATGGCGTGTTTCAATCTTTTTCAAAGCAACTTGTTCTTGCACAAAATGATAATCAATCTCAATATATTCAGTACGAGCATGGAAAATAAGATTGAAAGAGAGAAACAAAGCACTAAGATTGTCACAATAGAGCACAGGAAGATTAGATTGAAGTATGTGAAGATCTTGGAGTAAATAGGTGATCCAATTTATTTCAGCTGTAGTAACAGCCATGGCGCGATATTTAGCTTCTATGCTTGATCTAGAAATAATCAGTTGGTTTTTCGAAGACCATGAAATGCAATTAGCACCAACAATAGTGCAGTACCCTGCAGTAGATCTTTGTGTTGTTTGACAACTTGCCCAATCTGCATCAGAGTAAGCTGACAGTTAAAAATTAGTATTAGATGTAAGAAAATGCCCATACTCCAGAGTGCCCTTTACATATCGCTGAATTCTCTTCACTTGAGCAAAATGAAATTCAGTAGGGTTATGCATATGCTGACATACCAAATTAATAGCAAACATAATATCAGGTCTCTTAAATGTTAGATATTGCAATGAACCAACTAATTCCCTATACAAAGTTGGATTGCAGAGTAGAGGAGAATTCTCTTTAATAGTAAGCTTGTTAACCATTGGAGTGGACAATGGTTTACAATCTAATAGCCCTGCTTTCTGGAGTAACTGGAGAGCATACCTCTTTTGAGATAAGAAAAAACATGATGTAAAAGTTTGCACTTGGATACCAAGGAAATGATGAACCTGTCCAAGATCCGTCATAGCAAACTCCTGTTGAAGTTGAATCAAAAACTTGTCTAATAGACTTGATGTATTTGCAATAATTAACATGTCATCAACATATAAAAGAAGAATGACAATGTTATCATCTTGTTTCAAAACAAACAAAGAAGAATCAACATTACCGGATAGAAAACCCCTGAGAAAATAAGAAAGAGCTGAACCTGTTGTACCAAGCCCTCGGTGCCTGCTTAAGACCATATAAAACTTTCTTAAGTTTGCAAACAACATTAGCAAATAATGCATTCTTAAACCCTGGTGGCAGAGAAACGTAAATAGTTTCTTGCAACTCACCATTAAGGAATGCATTCTTAACATCCATTTGGTGCACAAACCAATTTTTGATAGCAGCAAGAGATAAGACAAGTCTTATAGTTGATGGCTTGACAATAGGTGAGAACATTTCTAAATAATCAACACCTTGCTGCTGATTGTATCCTTTTGCAACTAGTCGAGCTTTCAATTTCTCAATAGTATTGTCAGCATTGTATTTTACTTTAAAAATCCACTTTGTCCCAATGATATTCATATGTCTGTCCTTATCAACCAGCTCCCATGTATCATTCTCCTCCAAAGCAGCTAGTTCTTCTTGCATTGCTTTTAACCATCTAGGATGAGAAAGTGCAACCTTAACTGAATTAGGTTCAATAATAGCTTCAACAGCTGTGATCAAAACATATTTTGGATTTGGTTTGAGAATACCTGCTTTGGATCTAGTAATCATTGAGTGGCCTTCAACATTCTTGGACTTAGAAGAAGATGGAATTGAAGCATCACACTCCTGAATGCAAGACAGACTATACTCTTCATTACTATTAGTTGTGGAAACAATTAAGTCCTGAGAATTAGGTCGATTTTCTTGAACAGGTGAAAACAATGCTTCATCGTGTCTGGTTGTAGATGATAGCATATTAGACAAAGGAACAAAGTCTAAATAAGTATTAAAACTTGCTTGAGAGGATGGAGATGAAGTACTATGACCAGTGACAGCAAAAGGAAAAACTTGTTCATCAAAAATCACATGTCTTGATATATGAAATTTTCTGGTCTGAGGATTATAACACACATAACCTTTATAGGATGTCTTATACCCTAAGAACACACATGGATGAGAACGTGGCTGAAACTTATTAGTGTTGTATGCTCGAAGACATGGATAGCACCTACAACCAAACACTCGTAAGGAGGAATAGTCAAGCTCTCGTTTGAATAATTCGAAAAATGGAGATGAATTGTTTGGCAAAACAAATGATGGCCTCCTATTGAGCACATAAACAACAGTTTAGAAACTATGTACCCAAAATTGACTAGGCACTTTGCTGTGAAATAACTGAGCTAGACCAGGCTCTACAATGGATCTGTGTCTTCATTTAGCAACTCCATTTTGTTCATGAGTATGAGGACATGTTTAGTTGATGCAAAATTCCCTTCTCAGCCAAGTATGCTTGAAGAACATGGCTTGTAAATTCTCCCCTCCATCAGTCTGAAGACACTTTATCTTGGACTGCCGATCAACAAGTTTCTCAAACAATTTGAATATAGTAAAGAAGCTATATTTATTGTATAATGGATAGAACCATATAAACCTAGTACAATCATCAACAAAAGTAGCAAAATATCTAAAATTTTTAGTTGACTGCAGAGGAGCTGGTCCCCATAGATCACAATGAATTTTATGGAAAGGAACATTAGTTCTAGCATCACTTTCTAAGAAAAGTAATTTGGTAGATTTTGCTAGTTGACAACTACTACAAACAACAGACTCAAACTTCTCAGCTGGTGGTTGTATGCGTCCTTGAGTCTTCAAAACTTTAAGTGTATCAAAAGAGCAATGACCAAGTTTGAAGTGCCAAAATAAATCTGATGTCTTCCTTTGTCGATTTGAATAAAGACCAATATGTTGTTTAGACATGATATTGTATATGCTACATGTTCTAGTGCCAGATAGAATTACTCTTCTAGACCTTCTGTTAGTCGCATGGAATCTCTCAGAGTTAAATTAAAAAACACAATTATGGTCAGAGGTGAACTGACTAATTGACAATAAATTTTGTTGTAAAGAAGGTACATGCAAGCATATTTGTTAGTTTTACTGGTCCAGAAATAGTATATATATTAACAGAACCAATGTGTTCAATATCTAATTGTATTTCCATCACCAATAAACACAACATCTGATTTATCATAGCACACATAATCATCAAATAAGGAGAGATTTCCAGTCATGTGGGAGGATGCACCTAAGTCAGGTAGCCATTGATTGACATCAACATTCTGAGCTTGGAAAGCACTCAGAGCATGTTGAGCATGCTTAACCTCATCAGATGACTTTTTCTCCTTGAATACTGTGTTTCGTTTGAAACACTTGTAAGCAGTGTGTCCTGGTTTGCGACAAATCTAACAGATAGTTTTAAATTTGCGTAATGCTTCTTTGAGTTCTTCATCAGACTTGACAGATTGGAAAACAGATTTGCTTGCATCAACATTAATAGTGAGCTTGTTTGCTAGTTCTGAAGTCAAGGAATTTGTCATAGCAGCAGGTTCAAAGCCTCGATTCTCTGAAGTGAACTTCTGAACATTTGCTTTTGCCTTTTTATACTTGTTTGCAGCAAATGCAACTTGCTGTGTCACCAAATTTGAATCTTGAAGTAAAATCCTGGATTCATAGTTATGCGGCATTGACACAGCAATTCAATATAGTTAGGTAATGGTGGCCTCAAAGTCATAGTAGTGAACATTTGATAATATTCTCCTTAGCCATTCAGTAACCAAAATGACTTTCTATCATCCATAAGTTGCTTGTCAATTGCAGCTAGGTCATCACAAGTTGCTTTGAATTTTAGAAGGTAGTCATCGAGAGATTCACAATTATCTCTTCGTAATGTTTCCAGCTAATGATGTAATGTTAACTCCCTATCCATAGTCTTTTTGTTGAAACATTCCTTTAATAATGATTTCCACACATCTGCAGCTGTATTCAGTCCAACAACTTGACGAAGAATTTCTTCACTCAACGATCCAATTATCCATCCCTTTATCAATTTATCAATCCTTTTCCATGCCAAAAATTCACCATTAACCCCAATGGAATCAGAAGAATTAATATGTAGAGGAGAATGAACAGATCCATCAATAAATGTAAAACTCCGAAAAAAATAATTAGGTTATTTTATTTAGGGTTTTATAAATCTTAGAACAAACCATAAATAATATTTAATTAAATAAATTCTTAAGAATCAATATCATTTATAACTCATTCGTATTCACTTAATAGTAAGTTTTTGACTTTTCATTATCACACAAATGATATAGTTATGAATGATTACATTCTTTCCTATAAAATTTAATGTAGTACCTTCTTGAATTCTACACATATTTATAAAATTTAATGTAGTGACTTCTTGAATTCTACACATATTCTTCTATATAAAGAAAAGTTCTGTTGTTAAATGAAACATCCTCTGGATGACTTGTGAGCACATTTGACTTTAGAAAAATTACATTCATATTAAAATCTTGTGTCGTAATTGCGGGTACCTCATCACAATTTTAGGTTCTTATAATTACTTGAAATGTTATATATTTCGATTTGGGTGTCTTAGTCAGCCTGAGTCCACATTTGATCACCATGCACCGAGCGCAATCGGGGTCAAAGAATTGGCTCAGTTCAACACAGGGCAACACCCTTAAAAAATTACTATGTGGGAGTCTTGGTCGACTTGAGTTCATATTCGACCACCATGCACCGAGCGGCAACCGGGGTTAATGAATTGACTCATCCGACACAGGGCAGCACCCCCTGAAAGATTAAATACCTACCCCCATGCGGAAAGGGGTGACAGGGCACAGTGGCGCAAGACGGCTCATTATGCACTTATGAGACCGAGAGGGTGAGTCAATGGTAAATATCGGTAACTACAGGCCGAGGGCCACGTAGTGTGTGTGCGCATACATGGGATTGTAGCTGGAATGGGTGGCCACCCTCCCAGTATATTAAGAGCTCAGCATAGGCTCATAATCACTAAAAGATGTAATTCAGATGTTGTGGAATATATTAATTATTTCTTGTAATTATATGACTTAGTGTTTTTATCACTAACGTGGAATTACCTCCGCAGGTATGAACATGGAAGGATGGGTAGAGTCGGGACAGCTGGAGGACTCTATTATTGGACTATTCTTTTTTCGAGATTGTTTGAATGACAATGGGATTTTGGTTCGGTTCATGGGGCTTAGATTATTCTGAGCATTTATTATAATTAACTTTTATGTCAAGAGTTTATTTAAAATATTTAAAATTAATAACAAATTAATTTATGAGACACTTAGTTTCATATAATAATACTTAGCTCGTGGCTCAGAACGGGCGGGTCATTACAATAAATCTAATATAATTCTGTGATTCGATCAAATTCAGGATCTGAGATTCCCAAAGCAGAAAAATTCTTTGCATTCAATCAAATTTTTACAAATAAAGGAGCATGAACATGAATTGGATATGGATAACAAAGTGAAGAGTTTATATGCTTAGCATTTGATGCTGATGATTGGCCTGGACATGTTGTATTACCAAACATTGTTTGCCATTGAAGCTGCAATAATGGATCAATAGGAAATCTCAACAGATCAGGCAACATCGACAAAGTGTTTTGTTTAAAGGAATTTCCTCTCTGACTATCATGAGTGGAAGTATCAACTTGATCATTTGCCATTACTATTTAATGAAAGCAAAAACAATGCAAAAAGTTCAAATAAAGCAATCTGATGAAGTGACAACTGTGAACTTGAATTGTCACAAAGAAGCAAAGATTTATCACAAACAGGACAATTGCAGTTCAAACAGATTAGGAGAGTAAGAACACCAAGCCCTCCTACAGTTCCTTTACCATGCAACAATTCTACTGTAGCTGCCAAATTGAGGATGAAGCAAGATCTTGAGCAATTGATCACTAGCAGAAGCAATTGATCTTGTAGCGATGAAGATGCTGGCACAGCAAATTGATCAAATTGCTATTGCCAAACCCTCACTAGCTCTGATACCATGTTGAGAATTGTGTAAAACTTGTATTCACATTGGCATTAAGCCTTTATATGTACACAATTAAGAACAATCTAGAATGCTTACACAACAAGCAAAACAGGAAAGTAGCCGTTGCTACAGTGACACTCGAAAAACTGAAAAGTTACATTCTTTTCATTCTCTACATACTCTCTCATCTCTAATATCTCTAATACTTACCACCATTTGCTGCATCTGATTTATGCTCGCATATACGATATATATGGCCCCATGTGCATGCCTGTTTCTATCTCTGGCCATGGTCTATCTGCCTCCAAGCTTCACGAAATGGGCGTCAAGTTCGTGAAACCAGATGAGGGAACAAGCTTGTTCGAGATCAGCTACCGAGATGGGATTCTTGAACTCCCACAACTCGTTGTCATGGATGCTACCAAATAGATGTTTCATAATTTTATCGCCTTCGAACAACTTTATCTAGGCTTACCTGAGTACTTCATCACTTATGCTGGCTTCATGCGCTACCTCATTACCAGCACAAAAGATGCAGACGTGCTAGAGAAGAGCGGGCTTCTTGATTGGTGGGTTGGTAGCAACGAAGACATTGCCATCTTCTTCTCCCAGTTCATACCTGGAACTGTCATTGTCCCAGAGAATTACCTCAGTAGTACGTATTTCCAACTCATTGAACATTGTAAAGTTAGAAGGCATAAATGGATAGCTAACTTAAAGCGGAATTACTTCGGCAATCCATGGTCAATTATCTCCTTGGTGGCTGCAATCTTGCTCATCCTACTTACGTTAGTCCAGGCCTTCTTTGCCACCTTCTCCTACTTCAAACCACCCCATGCCTAGCCTCTAGCTAGGTAATATGTTTCTTCATTGATTAACTTCTTCGAGTGCAGCTAGTGCTCATGTCTGTTTGGATTATTAGAGTGCATGTTTTCCTTTGAAGATTAAGTTCACACCATATATATGTATTATTGGAAGAATCTTCTAATATGTATTGTACCATGACAATGATTTATCAAATAAAATAAGGCCAATTTATAGTGATATTATCAAAATTAGTCCTTACATTCAAGACCATCGAAGGATAAGATCAAGTTTATTATTGAAGATGGAGTATAAATATTCAACTTTGGTTAATCATTTTTAAATATTAATTTAGGCCAATAGGTTGTACTTTGGCTGGTTTATTACAAATATTATTAAAGCCAACCTGATTTGTATTAAATAGTGAGTTGGATTAGACTTGGTTAGGCCGACTAGACCCACGGGCCAAGGGTAAGACTTTAAAAGATACAATTTTCTAATGTAGGTACCAGAGATGGACTCAATTTGGGATAACTATTTTGAAATGATGATTTAGAACCATCAGGTTGTACTTAGATCGTACAATAACCCTAACTTACTCTTACATTTAATACCTCTGAAACTAAAATTTAGTTTATTAGTAGGAATGTGGATAATGGTCTTCAACTTGGTTAATTAACTTTTGAATAGATGATTTAGGCTCATCAAAGTGCATTTTGGGTCAGGTCATTAAAATTAGTATCAGAGTCCATATTGGACTGTAAAAGATGATAGGCTGAACTGAGAGATATATATTAGGCTACTGGTTACGGGTTAAGAAGGACGTGAACTAGAGTTAGCAATGGGTCAAATAAAGAAATTCTTATGATGAAATTTTTAAAATGAGTATATTATAATAACCTCAATTTAGTCTCATATCCAATACCTCTTTAGATTAAGATTCGATTTATTAGCGGGAATGTACATAATGATATTCAACTTGGTAAACCAACTTTTGAATGGATGATTTAATCCCATCAAGTTGTACTTTGGGCCGGATCGTTACATATCAAGTCGTAATAGTTACCACCTTAATGGCTAGTCAAAGCTCAATTAAGTTTGATTTGACTAAAGGCTTGAATGATGAAGAAAACTTGATTTGAAGCCTGACTTTGAACTTAGCCAACTCAAAGCTCTATAATATCTTATATGATTTCAGAGTGTATATATATCAAATTTCCTTCAAGGAGTTTAACTAATGTAATACTTGACATAATAACAACTTTAGTTGGGTTTTCCTCGGTATTTCATCGCTTAAGCTAGCTTTATGTGCTGCCTCATTACCTCCACTAAAGATACAGATGTGCTAGAGAAGAGCGGGCTTCTTGATAGGTTGGTTGGCAGGAACGAAGACATTTCCATCTTCTTCTCCCAGCTCATACCTGGTACTGTCATTGGGCAAGAGAATTACCTCTCTATAAGTACCAGTGCCCACCTCACTCACCACTATAAAGTTAGAAGGCATAGGTGGATAGCTGTTACAGGTGTAACTGCCGGTGTGGGGTTTGGCGGTTATCCATAGTCATCTCGCATCCAAGACGGGTAGTCGGTGTTATCTGGGTGGTAAAACAACTTACCAAGTGCTAACCTGTGTTATAGTTGCAGGCAAGGAGCGACCTAGGGTGCATGGTGTGCAAGTGATTGGGGCTGGACAGCATGTAGCGGTATATGGCTCGGTATAAAGTACCGAACATAGTTCTGCATGGCACCAAGGAAACCTCAGGATGAGTTCTGTGTAGTGACATGACCAGCTATTTTGATCGAGCAAGTACCGAGCATTGGCAGAGAGAGGTTACGAGCAGTGACTAAGTGTACCGATGACGGGAGCCGAGCAAGGGGTCATGTGCGACCAACGGAGCGGCAGTGTGAGGTTGAAGTGCCGATCATGCTGATAGCCAGCAACCAAGGGTGCTAAGAATTGGGTCGGTACCCAGTGCCGTAGTAGTGCCGAGGCTTGGTGCGGTACGGGTGTACAGCAATGCCGAGCCAGATACCAATCCATATAGCGGCAGCGTGGTGCGTGATCCGTGGGTTCTGCCAATCCAAGTAGTGGCATTCCAACAGGGGCATCAAGGATGTTGGGCAGCGTAGCGGTGCAGCACGGTGTGCGCACATGGCTGGGTGTCGGTGGTTGAGGTTGACCGGGAGTGGGCTGAGGGTCGAAGTAGGGTTTGACCATGTAGCCAACGTGCATCTAAGGAGTTGGTTGTTCAGGAGTTGTTGATAGACATGGATAAGATCTTGGAGAAGATCATGATATTCCATGAGCCAATGAGGGAGAATTGGTGTGGAATAACTTGGAGAAAATATTGAAGCAATCTTTGGAAAAACAATGCTGGCATGTGGATGAGCATGACGGTGCAAAGATTGTGCGAGATATTTTGGAGATCTTGTGGGAGTTAACCTGATTGCAAAAAACATGGGACGTCATTCATAAAGGGACAGCCTTTTTCCAGAGAGAAAAGGAGAGAAGACGACTTGAGAGGTCGATTCCCCTAGATTCTTTGTGGACGGGTTTGCCTTTAGGATCGGGTACACGTCTTTGTCGTGTTACAACCTACTTGCTTTCTAGTTGAGTGAATTGCATGCAAAACAGGTTGATCTAGGGGGATCGACTTGGGGTTGTGTGTGAGGACTGATTTGAGTAGTGAGGCTCATTGTTCTCACAGCCTCTTAGAGAGTTGAGGGGCAAGGTCGTGGGGGTTGCATGTCCACGACTTGCAAATAGTCTGGTGAGAGATTGCTTGTAATTTCCTTTGTTCATAAATTGAAATAAAGGTTGAGTGGATTCCCATAATTGTGTATGGTGTGGACGTCGGGTTTGGTACCAAGGGGCTGGACCTGTGATTCTGGGGTCTTGTTCTTACTGAGGTTGGGTGATCGGTGCTTGTGGTGAGACATACTACGGGCATTGGCGAGTGCGTGTTGCTGTGATTGATAGATCGGTACCGGCAGTCGACACCAACAGCGTTAGGTAGTTGGGCGTGGTGTTAAGCTGGCGTGCTTGTGTTCACAGGGCGCAATCCTTCGGCGTGTCCCTGTAAATAGCGGTACAAGGCTGCGTGGCAATGGTAGGCTGGTGTTCCCTTGAGGGGAATATGCTACACGGGACACGTTTTAGGGTAAAAAATTTTAACCTTGAATCAACCCCGTGACAATAGCCAAGGTTGTATGAGGATAACTTCGGCAGTCCATGGAGAATTCTTTCCTTGGTAGCTGCAATTATTCTCATTCTACTTACAGGACTCTAGCCACCCCCATGGCCACCTCTAGGTAATATGCTCCTCTATTAACTGACTTCTTCAAGTGCAGCTAGCGCTCATGTCTCTTCGGATTAATCGTTACAGTGCATGCTTTCCTTTGTAAATTAAGTTCAAACCATGTATGTACTAGGGGTATATCCGTACATTGCACAAGGTTAAGTATTTTTTCTTTTATATATTAATTATACTCTCAAATAAATGTTTGGGCGTGCAAAGTTGCTTTGCAACTCTTCGTGTCAAGTTGAATTTAAAGTTCGGTGGGACCTGAGGCACCCTTGCCCACACAAAAAAATCGTGTGAGTAAAATAAAAATAACAATTAAGTGTCGTGAACAAGGAAACACAAGGATTTTAATGTAGTTCCTTAGAGTTTAGCACGAATACCCATTTCAGTCCATGATGGCTTGATAACTATGAATTTACCAATTATCTTTGATTTTTAAAAGTTACATAAAAATAATGAATTTTGCCCCATTTGAATTAATGTGTTTTGAAAGCTTTGATTCTAATACCTTTATTCGCCTCCTTCTAGTCTTCAAATCTTCAAAATGACCTCACCAATATGTCCAAAAAGTCAAAAAATAGTTAGGTAGCAACTTTAATCTCAATTTAAGATCCGAAAAAGATTTGAAATTTAATTTTTAGTTTGGTGGCGTACAAGCCAAATTTCTAGGCTGTTGGTGGCACACAATCGCTGCTTAGATCTGGGCCTTGAGTGGGTCGTGACCTGTGAAATGGGGCTTTGCATCTAGATGGTTCTTGGGGGCAACTCTTCGCAGTTACGACCACGCCGGGAAGCATACACAAACCCAACTACAATGGGTGGTGCAATGCCGGCAAGAACGGCTTTGGCGACGGCGTTCCCTGTGGTGGCAGCGGTTGACAACCGCCCATAATGATAGGTCTCTAACAGGGGGTAGATTGGATCCAATGGCTAGAGACTCCACCAGTCCTGTAACACCTTCATTCAGTTTACAATATAAACCAAATTAAAGTATTAAATCTTAAATCATTGTTATTATTAATTTAAAATAAAATATTAATCACACGACCAGATCTAGCCACTCAGGGTGTCACAAGACAGAATGCCTGAGAGCTTTTAATGCGCAAATAAAGCACATTAACACTTAAATACATGCACATACTCTTAAGGCTAAGTTTACGTAAATAGGACATCCTAAATCCAAATTATAAAAAAAACTTCAAATCTTGAGAAAAATTTGTTAATATCCTTTATAATTAAGACACGAGAAAAATTTCACATGTAAATCTTTCATTTTTAATAAAAACCAATGCAAAACATTCCTAAATTCTCATTTAACACAGAGATGCATCACAATTGTGTTTCATACATTCACAGCACATTCACGTCACATTTCCATAGTTCCATAACAATCACAGCACATTTTGACATTCTTCAGGTGAGAGTGCATGGTTTTCACATTAGGTCATTCTCTTACAAAACAAAATACATAAGCTCTTCTAGCCCATATTTTTCTTCTGCTCTCTGTGCATCTGTACAAGTAACATAGTTTAGTGTGCTTGGGTTATTTTATTCTTCAGTTCCATGACTCTGAAGCTTGGAGAATTTCTACACAAAACAGTTAGACTTGCGTACCCCAGAGAATATCACCTACAAAATAGCTCAAACACATGTTAGAAATAAAAATTATCGTACATTCTGTAACAAGGCAACACTGTTTCTCAATTAAAATGACATATTGTTAAGCGTTTAAAATATATAATATTTACCCATATTTTTAATTATGATTTTGTACTTCCCGGTATAAATATTATTAATTTAGTGATATTTTATTTTTTTGTGTTAATTAATATTTTATTAGATATACTTTAATTTTGGTGTTTCAATGTAGAAAAAGATGAATAAATTAAGTTTTAAAATTGAATGGTCATGACAACTTGACCCCACCCAATGGCTACAAGTTTTGGTGTTTCAATGGAATCAAGAATTAGAAACTTCAAGCGACATTATAATTAATTAGACTACGTCGATTTGTGAACACCCTCTTCGAATTCTTATATTTCTATTTCTATATGCAGGTCGGTTATTTGTTGTTGATAATATCTGATCCTTGGCTTCAGAGGGTAGTCAAAGAAGTAGTTTTAGTTTTGTAATTCTTTTCTTTCATAATAAAATTAGTTTTTCTTTTATATTTTTTTCTATTTTTATTATGGAGTAGTCTTTATTTCGTTCTAGAGAAGAGTGGAACTTAACATGATTTGAATTGAACTTATTTTAAGCTGTTTACTCTTTGTTCAATCAGATTGTTTAAATTATCATATTCTTAATGCTAAGAATAAATTGATCACCTATTTCTTAGTGTCATGAGGTTTAATTAGATTTCAGGAGAAATTAATTAAATTAGTCATTAGTAGTTCTATTATACGACTGAGTCTTTTCGACTTGTTTGGTTTCGTAGTCGCAATGAAAGATACACGAAACACTGTATGTGATT
>JAURVB010011640.1:0-17935 GCA_033002965.1 Piper betle | reverse complement strand
CCTTCACTTTAACTATGGCTCAGCCTTTGTAACCCTAAATTTTAACACACGCTATCTTTTTTACCCGACCTTTGTGGCATGAAGATAGAAGTACACAGAAAGACCTATGAAGAAAACATCCTACTTAAAACTCGTGGAACAACCTTTGTTGCCATGTGACTCTCCGTTGTAGTAAGGTGGCTCGCCTTTGTTGCCTGTTGGAGTTTAGTATTTTCACTTTGGAGTTCTTGATGGTGGGCACCATCAAAATCTATAAATTTGACCAACATGTCGGAGGAACCACTAATGATCATTAGTTCTGTCAAGATACTAATAGCCTAAACCTTTGTCTGACCTTGCTTGAGGGTAATTTACCGAGGATGACAACCTAACAAGTCTACTGGCCCATTTACTTGAACTTGGGAAATCATAAAATATATTGTTAAGCATAGGCCCCGCCATTGTTGTGACTTAACTTGTGAATGTGAATTTGTTAAGCCTAGACTTGTCGTTGCTTTCACTTAACACATTAAAAATATGATGTAATTGCTAACTCTAGGCCTTATCATTGCTTTAACTTAACATGTATAAAACCTGAAACCTAGTGTTTCAGTTTTATCTTATTTATTTCAACATAATATGTGAACATAAAAATATACATATGTCAAATCACGATTCGACTAATCCATTTAAACATTTGCATACAAGGGACCACAAAACTCCCTACATATGACTAAACAGACCTGAGTTGCTGAGAAACTCCGAGCTCCAAGTTGCACGGTTGCTCAACTCCTAGTTTGGACAAACATATACGACTATAACATGCCTATATGATATGACATGATATGACATGGACATGATGCTCATATAACATGTAAACAATTTATACAACATGTATGCTACATCTTACAAGCATCATAAAGAAACATGATAGGTTATAACCATCAACATCAACATAACATGAAATTAAACACCCAAATTTAGAAATATATATCTTACGGAATACTGATTTAAAACATTTGACATTTTACAAGTAGAAACTAGAGATCATGATAGTCATAACACAAAAAGAATCACTTAAATTCGAGTTCTATAGAAAAGGTTATAACCATTTTAAGATAGGTACATAGAAAAAAAACGGATATTGGGCATTGGGAGTGAGTGCCACAACACTCAAATTCTCTGTGTTTGAGCATTGTGGCACTCGGCCACGAAGTTGTTTGTATTTTTTACTGGCAGCACTCAAATTCTCTGGGTGATGCCCTAAATTGTTTTTCTCATTTCTCCTTCGTTTCTCATCCAATTTGTGGGAAATAAAGTTTGAGTTTTCAAGATTTCTGACAACTAAATTATGAATTATAGTAAGTTTTTAATCAATTATGATTTACCATGCTTTCTCACAATTTTTCTTTTGTGTGTAAACGACATACAGTTCACAAACTTGTTCATAAACATGAAACAAATCATACAAACAATTCTAATTTATTTATTTATCTTATGATTTGCTTTAATATCACGATAACCTATTGTCTAAATATCAAAACATGTCTTCAAATTCAGCCATATATTGAGTGCTTATTCTTTAACAATAATTTTATACTATTCTTTCATAAAACCTAATAAAAACAAGAACTTGCAAGCAATTCATATATAACTTGTCACAACAATCAATAAAACATGATGATTTATGATATGCATCCATAAACTCTATGAAATTAAGATCTAGGCTTCAATTTCTTACTTTTAACCCTGTTGAATTGTCCCTTAGAACTCAAATCTTATTGCTCTTTTCTTAAAGAATTGGCGAAAACTTAATCCTTACTCTCAAAATCTCGAAGGAGGAAGGGTTTGAAGGCGATTTCTCCACAAACGAGCCGAGGACGAGGAGGAGAAGAGGATGTTGCAGTCAAGGAAGGGGAGAGAGGGACGTGAATTGTGAGAGGGATGTCAATTGTGATTTAGGAGAGAGAGATCGTCCTACTTATGTCCTTAACCTCTTGCCTATTATATGATCTAATTACCCACTTCCTTACCCACGTAGGAGAAAATATTAAAGAGCTTCTACCCATTTATTTAAACCCTTGACAGTCTAAGCGTCTATCACTCTTGACTAATTCTACACGATCTAAAACACCTCCTCTAAGACGAACATATACCGTGTCCTTGATCCATAGGTAAAATTTACGTACACAACTACTTTAAACATACACCTTGTTGGTGAAATGGATGCCGTTCATGTGTGACTATGTCCAACTTGTTTACCTTATATTTTCCCTTTGTCCATTTACTTATTAATTAATGTCCTTATTTAGACCAATCAAACCTTCATGAATGGAATTTTTTGCATTCATCTTATTACATTGAAATAAAAATTTTCTCTACATTCACCTTAGTCAAGGTTGTTTGTCCACAAGAAATATCTTGTCTGTGTACCATATTTTGAATTTTTCTTATTTTTTTATTGACTTGTAAAAATTATAACTCTCACTACAAAATTTTGATTGATATGATTCTTATTTTGTTGGATTTCATAGAGAGTTAAGTTTCATCCCTCCAAATTTTTGAATTTTTTGGTTTGTACCATTGGCGTTATGTATTTTTAAAGGTGGCATACTCAATTTGTCCAGATTTAAAACATAGGATATTTGATGGGCATTATGAAATTATAGTCCAATGCTTTTCTTAATAAATAATGATAATAATAATAAGAATAATTCAAAATTTAATAAGTGTTTTGGGCCTGTAAATTATTGTGGGGTTCAAAATCAATCACACACAAAATAAGCTGAAATTTGAAAAAAATGTTGACACTATGATTTGAGGGGCCAAAGTGCACCGTTCGTCAGGGCTAGAATGGCTAATATCTTTTATGGGCTTGGCTGCATTACCACTCATCTTGCTTATTACTCTTCACACAATTACAAATATGACTGAAAATATTACAAACCATAGTTTTGAACTAGTCAGGAATCCGCACTATCCGATGGACATGCTTTTTAAATTGCAATAAGATCAGATATCCCAAATGACTCCAATAAGAAATGAAATTTTATTTAATGACTCGATTTGACAATAATTTGAGTTCATCTGTAATTTTTTAGTAACAAAGGTAAAGTTAAAAGTGTCAATTAAAATCATTGGAATTCAAAACTAACAAAAAAATAATTAATAAGAACTACCTTTCCTAAAGTAGAATTTAAAATCTTAATGATATACATAAATTAATATTAAGAATAATTCTAACAAGAAAAACAGCTGGCAAGAAATTCCCCGTACAATGGTCAGCATTTGGAAGTGTTACATCCTCTACATTGCGTTTCAGCATCTTCCAAATCCAATGCTCTAGTGATGAGGGTGGTCACAACTCGTTGAGAATAGTTCCACATTCAAAATGGATGAGTTAGGCGACGGCCTTAGTGACTGGTTAGTCATTTTCGATAAGGCCTAAATCTTAGTATTTCTTCTCACAAATAGCCAATTTTCTTATCTATTTTGGTAAGAATACACATGGATCATATAACTTATTTACGATCTCACATGAATAATATAAAGATATGAATATTGAAGAGAGCACTTCTTTCATATCTCCCTCATAAAACTCAAGACTCGGAGTGGACTCTGCAACTTAAATCGACTTGAAGCTAAATTAGGGTCAATTATATTAAATATTTAATTATGTACATAAAAAATTACATGAAATTAGCATTAATTGGTCTGTTGCCACTGGAAATTAATATATATAATTTATATTATTAAAAAATATTAATTTAATTATTCTAAAAGAAAGATAATATATTTTGATAACTTTTATGACTTAAATTATTATAAAATTAATCAATACGGAGTTATCCATGAAGTTTGTCTTAGTAAGCCACGGACTCAAGTCAACTCCGAAAGCTTCGGGTGTCAAGAAAGAGTTTTAAATTTATGCTCTCCATACTAAGTTTGTAGTAAAAAAGGCGACCAAATATTACCTATTTTATTTAGGCTGCTCCATCAGGTAGCCTCCCATTGCCTCTTTGCTGAAATGTACCTAAGATACATAGAAGTGAACACTTTCTACCAGGTTTAGGTTTTACATTTGTTTGCAATTTGATGAACGATTTTCTGCAAATACTGGACCTGGACAATAGGAACAAAATGTGAAAAAGATAAAAAGAACAAGTAATGTTGTCTTACTGTGTTTCTACCAAAAACATCTAGAGATTGGTGATTTACGCAAGAATAGATATTTATGTTTAATTCATGCATTTTGATGTTGCAATTCTAATGATTTTTAAGTAGTGATGATTAAAGCTAAGAATTCTCCTGGAGAATCTTAATTTACTTGAGTTCATAACTTGTCTACTACCTTTGATCTCTCCATTTACCGGACCTAGAGAATCTTAATTAAGTTGTCTACCTTCAGTCTTCCAAAACTATATGTGGGCATTATGGATGGTTACTTTGCTAAACAAGTAAAGAAGCCATACATTAACATATGATAGCTTCAAAACAGAAACTTGCAAGCTCAATCTTTGTATAAAATTTGAAAGGAAAAAGAAGTAGCAAACATTTGATTCATTTTACAAACATAGAGACTTGATCTTGTGACCATTTTACGAACTCAACAAATGGGACAGCTAGTTGAAAAATAAACCAAAAAGGACAGCCAAGCCTCCATTAGTAGTCCTGCTCAATTTTGTTTTCTACGCTTTATAAAAAATGACAGCAAAAAAATGTTTTTATTTTAATGTCAATTTTAATGTCTAATTTTTTCCTATATTTAAATGTAAATATACATTATTTTTTCCTCCGCTTTCAAAAACTTGGAGAAACATCATGAAAAAAATACAGCGAAAAAATTTCTCCATATCTTTCAACAGGAGATAAAACTGAAAAATTAAAAAATACTTGCCTCAAAATAAAGAACGAAATCTAAACTCTTCAACCATGAGGAAAATTGGCATGGAAAAAGAGGTTCCTTTCTCCAAAACCATGTTTCTAAAGAGTAGAGAAAAACCTTTATTTTTAGGGAGAAGAAATGAATAAAATTTTAACAAAAGTTTGTGAAATAAACTAAAAATATATTATTTTTTAGACAAGTGTGGATACTCTAATCTACAAAGTGATTTTTTGCATTCATCATGGTAAGCCTTATCACCTACTCTCATTTTCCCATGGACATGATCTATGTTTAATAAAATATAATATTTTAACTAATTGTTTTAGTGTCTTTTGGTAATTAGCACAACAAGCTAGAGCCCGCCTAGTTGTCTAAAAAATTCAATGTACAACATGAAAACAAGGAAAGTCATTTTCTCCCACGAGTTATTATTGCTCTCCATGCACTCCTTATTCACTCTTTTATTTGAAGTTATTATAAATGTCATTTGTATTAATATAAAATCAATGGCATGAACCTCTCAACTAAGATCATAATGGCTTCTTCTTAACTCTTTTATTTAAAGTTATTATGAAATGTGTTTTGTATTAATATAAAATCAATGGCATGAACCTCTCAACTAAGATCATAATGGCTTCTTCTTAACTCTTTTATTTAAAGTTATTATGAAATGTGTTTTGTATTAATATAAAATCAATGGCATGAACCTCTCAACTAAGATCATAATGGCTTCTTCTTAACTCTTTTATTTAAAGTTATTATGAAATGTCTTTTGTATTAATATAAAATTAATGGCATGAACCTATCAACTAAGATCATAGTGGCTTTTCCTTCCATTATTTTTATTCTACATATAAAAACTCCTGAACACCGTTTTCCCTTGGATGCCTTGTGATGTACGGTTTCTAGCACTATTTTGTTTTTTTAGAACATAAAAAGTAAATTTGACGAAATTGATGAACTCATTATGCGAAAGAACTGCTCAGTTTGCTGATATAATGTTTTAACCAAATATTTTCAGGAAACACGTTATTAAAAGTTTACCTATGTATACTTCCTAGTGATTATAGGTTTGCCTAAATCTTCATATAAAAATACGCAACATGTGGTTGATCAATTAGAGTCTCTTGTAACTACGCACCCGCTTTAATAAACCTATTTACTAATCATACAGATCTTTTTTACAAAATTACAACACAACTGTTCCACACATTAACCATGCAACATCTCGTACGTATACATGCATCTAACAGCATTACATGCATGATATGCATCAATGTTACAGCACATAAATTAAATATTGCTTCACACTGCAAACTCTTGGAACAAATATAGCAGATTAATAAAATTAGATGGGTCATGAATATCCAGATTGGTAGCGCGCCAAGTGTGGTGCAAAATATAAAGTAGGTTGCATCTTCATAAAACAGTGGAAGGCAATGCAATGAACACCATGATGATCTAATTCATCAATATAACAGCAATATGCTATAATAGCCGTGGTGAACAGGAAGGTGGAGTGCTGAAGAAGGGAATGACTATATTTCCCGAGTCCATGTCCTCATGCAATCAATACATTTGGGCCATCCTTATAATCAGACGACCTAGATCAAAGTGCAGGGCAGAAAAATTTCTGCTGAGCGCACCTCTGGCCTTCTCTCTCTCTAGGTCGTTTGATTACAAGTATGGCCCAAATGTATTGTCTTAAAAACAATAATAATTTTTTTTCAAAAGGGCCTGGCTGCGACGGCACCGCCTCCGGCCAAGGGAAGTCATGACTGGCTGCCCCCCGGCCAAATCCGGTAGCAGGGCGGCCAGACTGGCCGCCTGCGGTCGGATAAGGCTGCGCGGTCACATCTTTGGCTAGGTGGCCTTATGGTCGGCGCGGCTAGATTTGGCCGCCGCATACCAGACCTGGCCGTCCTGCGACCAGATATGGCCGAGGGACGGCCAGGTCCCGCCCACGGCTAACAGACCTGATCGGCGACAGCCAGTTCTGGCCTCCCCGCCCAATCAGGCCGCGCGGCCTGATCCAACCGCGGGTGGCCAAGTCTGGCCGCCCTGTGGGGAGCTGGTAAGGCAGGGGCGAGGCGTGGAGGAGCGGGAGGGAGGTGCCGATGGGGAGGTGGTGGAGCCAGCTGAGCTCGACTATGGAGTTGTCCGCGGCGAGGGTGGCGGCAAAGGCGGTGAAGGCAGCAACGGGGGACAAGGGAGAGGATGATGCGGGATGGAGAGTGGGTCGCCAGCGCCGACGGGGGCGGGGGAGGGCGACCGGCTGCTGGTATGGGGCGGAGATGGCGGAGGAGGTTGGCCGACAGGGAGAGGAGCGGCCGCGGCGGCAGTGGTGTGGGAGTGGAGAAGGGTTTTTTGTTTACTATTTTTTTAATACTAAGAATTGATAGGAAGGTGGAGTACTGAAGAAGGGAATGACTATATATTTCCTGAGTCCATGTCCTCACGCAATCAATCCATTCATTCATTGCATTCATGCTTTCATATATATATATATAGAAAGAGATGTGTGTGTAGAGTGAGAGAGAGAGAGAGAAGGGCAGAGGTGCGCCCGTCTGATTACAAGGATGGCCTAAATGTATTGTTTTCAAAAAAAAATTAATTTTTTTTCTGAAAGGCGCCGGCCACGACGGCACCGCCTCTGGCCAAGGGCGGCAGCCGCGCCACCTAAGGCCAAGGGCGGCCATGACTGGCTGGCCCCCGGCCAAATCCAGTAGTAGGGCGGCCAGACATGGCCGGCCGCGGTCAGATCAGGCTGCGTGACTACATCTTTGGCTGCGTGGCCTTATGGGCGGCGCGCCATATTTGGCCACCGCATACCAGACCTGGCCGTCCCCCGACCAGATATGGCCGAGGGACGGCCAGGTCCCTCCCACGGTGAACGGACCTAACTGGAGACAGCCGGTTCTGGCCTCCCCGCCCAATAAGGTTGTGCGGCCCGGTCCAACTGCGGGTGGCCAAGTCTGGCCACCCTGCGTGGAGTTGGTGAGGGCCGCTGGGAGGCACCGCCTCTGGCCAAGGGCGGCAGCCGCGCCGCCTAAGGCCAAGGGCGGCCATGACTGGCTGGCCCCCGGCCAAATCCGGTAGCAGGGCGGCCAGACATGGCCGGCCGCGGTTAGATCAGGCTGCGTGACTACATCTTTGGCCGTGTGGCCTTATGGGCGGCGCGCCAGATTTGGCCACCGCATACCAGACCTGGCCATCCCCTGACGAGATATGACCAAGGGACGGCCAGGTCCTGCCCATGGCGAATGGACCTAACTGGCGACAGCCAGTTCTGGCCTCCCCGCCCAATAAGGCCGTGTGGCCCGATCCGACTGCGAGTGGCCAAGTCTGGCCACCCTGCGGGGAGCTGGTAGGGCAGGGGCAAGGCGTGGAGGAGGGGGAGGGAGGCACTGCTGGGGAGGTGGCAGAGCCAGCTGAGCTCGACTATGGAATTGTCTGCGGTGAGGGCGGCAGCGAAGGCAGCAACGGGCGCACAATCACTTTACCCATATATTTATATATATATATATATATATATATATATATTATCCTGCTGGGGTTGATTTGCCCGGGGGGGCACCCCAGCCACCACCCCCACCCCCACCGCTGGCCGACGCGCCGCTGGGCCTGACTCGAGTCAATAAAAAATTGATGTGGTCCCGACTCAAGTCAGTAAAAAATTGAATTGGTCCCGACTTGAGTCAATAAAAAATTGACTCGGTCCCGACTCGAGTCAAGTAAAAACGTGACTTGGTCCCGACCCAAATTAGTAAATAATGCGTCCTAATTCAGTAAACGGTTTTAAAATTAATTATGCGATCAACTATATATTAAAAAAATGGCATACTCTTATATATTCTGATAACATTTACATTATGTTGATGAATTCGGAAACACATCAGAGCCAAAACACATGAGAGCCATCTCATTTAATTTTCTTCCACATGATGAATACAAGTACAAACCATGAAAGATCATGCCCGCGAATAACTTACAAGTTACAAATCTGTCAAGTTTGATTAAAGCCAATTACAAATCATGGACACAAGTTACAAATCACTAAGATTATACTGTCATTCCAGATTCGTAGTTATCATAGCCGTTCTCCATCACTGCTTTGAGATTCGCCATCACTGCACCGACGCCCCTGAATAGACTCCACGACTCCACTTTCAGATGGAACATTTTTTTGCCTATATATTTAAAAATAAAACATGGAAAATAATCACATAAATTATATATAACAAAGATCAAAACAAGGTTTGTGTTAGGCAACATTACCGATGTGCTACAATTGCAGGGCAAGTGCACTTATCATGCCCAACTCCCTGTTTGTTGCAACCATGGCATAGCCTATCTTTTACCATATGTTCCATTGCAAGTTCTTTACCACTCTTCCACCTTTTACCACTTCCTTTTGTCTTTGATTGTGCCGGTGGATGTACTTGTATTCCATAATGTACTTGTATTCCATGATGTACTTGTATTCCATGATGTGGATCATCTACCACATCTTCTACCAATTTTTCTATCTCCAACAGTTTTTGCTTGGCGAGTTCAAATTTCTTAGATGATGAATATGCCTTTTTGGCCCATCGATTGAATATACAGTGCAATTCTCCCCAATTAGAGAATAAAGTTTTGTTGCAATCACCACGAAGTTCCACTCCATCACCATCAAAAACAACTTCCTTTGCTATTTCAATTGTCCATCTCTTCACGACATAAAGTTGAGGAAAAATATCACCCTCATTCAATCTTAGTACATACAGCAAATGCCTACATGGAATACCTTCACTTTCCAAAAGTTTACAACTACATGTACATCTACTGTCAACTCCTATGTAAGTAACACGTGCAACCAACTCTTTATTATTTCTACAACATGTTACATCATACTGTTCAACATCCTCCCCATCTAATTTCTTATGAGATGAGCAACAAACCAAACTGTATTGTAGTTCTTCTTGAAACTTATAAAAAATTTTTCGAGTATAAACCTTTGCCATCTTACATTCCATCTTGAATGGAGTGACCAATTTGGGGCTTTTATATGAGTTTTCATAAAATTCTTTTGCCTCGTTCAATCTCTATCTTTTGATAGCTCTCTCAAATCTATGTATAAACTCAATAAGGCTATTTTTTTGTTGACATACCTTGAATAAAATGAGTTTTGAGATTCATTTCGTTGCGAACTTCTTATACCAGCCAAAAATATACCTTTACTATACACAAGCACCCACGCTTGACGAATTGCATATATGGATTTTAACCACTCATTTTCCTCCAAGCAATTGTCTTTCATTATTTCACTCCATTGTGATTCAAATTCTTCTCTGTTTTCTGCACCATAAATTAAACTATGAAATGGCTCATAAAACTCCCTTTTGTGAGCAATTGCACCTAATTTTTCAGTTTCCTTCTTAAGGATATGCCACATGCAAAGACGATGATATGTTGAAGGAAATATCAGTTTAATTGTTTTATCCATTGCAGGATCTTGATCAGTAACAATTGCCCCGGGATGCTTTCCATCCATGCATTTCAAAAATGTTTCAAAAAGCCACACAAAAGACTCAGTCTTCTCATTACACAAAAAAGCACATCCAAATGTAATAGTTTGTCTGTGATGGTTTACTCCAATGAATGGTGTAAAAACAAGTGCATATTTATTTGTATCATATGTTGTATCAAAAATCATCACATCTGAGAAAAGCTGATAATTTTTTCTTGCAATTCCATCCGCCCAAAAACAATGCTTCAATCTACCATCATCATCAACTTCATAGCAATAAAAAAATGAGTCATTCATCTCTTTCATTTTCTTGAAATGTTCCATCAATAATTGGGCATCAATTTCCTTTATCTCTTCTTTATTTTTTGTCTGGGCATTTCTAATATTAATCTCTATACAACCAATATTTTCAGCCCCACTTGCTTCAATTTCTAGCACAGACATTAGTTGAAAAGTTTTTATGTTAGCCTCTACAAATGTGTCAATCAAACTTCAGTGTGTACTTGTAACATGCTGATGTGATCTGAGAAAATGAGTTTTTGATGGTGTAAGGAGTGCATGACTATGTCCTTCAAAATGCATGACCTTCCATGTGCCCTCCTTATTTTTAGTTACCTTGATGCCTATCTTGACAATCTTCTTTAATGATAGGATAAGTTCTCTTTTTTCCTTTCTGGGATATTTCTCTCTTTCGTTTGCTTGTACTCATACCATCATTATTGTTATCATCTTCATATCCAATCTGTATTTTACACTCATCTTCTTTTGAATGTCCTTTAGAACATACAAACACTTGAGAACACAACTCTTTTGTTCTCCTATGATAATTTATACTATGTTTACGTACACCAAATCCGTCCATTTTTTGAATAACTAGTGTAGAAGTTGAGTGCATCATGCAAACTATCAAATTGCATTCCAATCTTCGGTTTGATCTCATCTTCTACAATAGGATAAAATGTTGTAATATGTTGGCCTAATTCTTCTTCGGCATTTCCTTTATCTTCAAGATTGTCCATTCTTAAAAAATACAAAATTTATAAAAACTAAGAATCTAATCAACTAAAATAGTCACAATAAACATTCTTTCAATAAGTCAAAGTACTTTTAAAGGCTTAACTCTTACCTGATGCTCGTATGCAGCTGGATTTATTCTTTGCTAACAGATGCAATTCTGGCCTCCTCGACTCCACTCATAAATATTTTTGACTTGAAAACATAAACAGATGTAATTATGGCCTCCTCGACTCCACTCACAAATATTTTTGACTTGAAAACATATTTTTTTAAACCGATAGAAACATAAGTACAAGAAATGAGGGCAACCATTATGTAACGACCCGGCCCAAAGTGCAACATAATGGGCCTAAATCATTTCTTTAAAATGGTAAACCCAAGTTAAAGATCTATAGTCCATTCTCACTTATAAACATGATCTTCTCCCAGTAGGTATTAGATGTGGGATTAAGTTGAGGGATCTCACAATCCACCCACCTTAGGAAATTTCGTCCCCGAAATTCTTACACTTGGCCCGTATTCCTACACTTGGCCCTTGCTAACCAGCCCACGACCTTCTTTGGCCCTGACCGGCAACCTGGCCAATGTCCCTAGTCTAGGCCACCATCTAACACATAACCAGGTTGTTCTGATACCACCTGTAACCCCTTTCGGCCTAGACAAACCTAGCCAATGTCCCTAGTCTAACCCACCATCTAACACATAATCAGGTTGCTTTGATACTACTCTGTAACCCCTTTCAGCCTGGTGTGCAGACAACCAGTCCATTCCCAATAGTACATCATACCCTTTTAACCCATACATGATAAAGTTCCACACATAGGGTTTCCCTTGTATATCTAAGGATATGTTAGTCACTCCTAAAGTTGTGACTTCACCCATCATACCCTTTTAACCCATACATGATAAAGTTCCACACATAGGGTTTCCCTTGTATATCTAAGGATAGGTTAGTCACTGCTTAAATTTGTGACTTCACCGTCTCCCGTTGCAGTAGTGACTCTATAGGTCTTGGATAATGGGGATGTTTGGAGTCCTAACCTTTTGACTATTTGAGATGAGATGAATGAATGTGTACACCCTGAATCAAATAAAAACATCCACAATGACTCCTTCGATTAGAATTTTACCTCGGACGGCCCGACTCAAAGTGCAATGTAATGGGCCTAAGTCATTTCTCGAAAATAGTTAACTGAAGTTAAAGATCTATAGTTCATTCTCACTTATAAACAAGATCTTCTCCTAATGGGTATTAGATGTGGGATTAAGTTGAAGGATCTCACATATTATTTCATCAAAAACTTCCTTTTTTATTATTTAGTATATTCACTGTTTAATTTAATCAGATGATTATAAATTCTACTTACCATTAACAAAATTAAAGAAAAAATATCCCACCCTCAACGCGGTGAGTTCAGCACAGGAGGGCGGTGGTGGCAGGTGAGCGCTGGCTTATGGCGGGGGCGGCAGGGTGGAGGGCTGGCAAGGTGGGGTGCCCGGCAGGGGGGCCAACAGGGGGGCAGTAGGGAGGGTTCTGCAGGGTGGGGGCTGGCGGGGTGCCGGGGGGGCAGGGGTGGGGGTTGTTCCGGCAGGGCAGAGCGGCGGGTGGGGGCGCGGGGGAGGCGGGTGGGGACAGCCCGGGGGCCGAGGGACGGGGGGCGGCGGCAGAGGGGTAGGGGGGGGGGTGTTCGCAGAGGGACGGCAGCGGGTTTCGGGGTGCTCCCAGCAACGGGGTGGGCCGGCCCTTTAATAGATGCCAGGGGAGGGGCGGGAACGCTGCGCACGGAGGGGCGAGTGGGAAAGCCTCACGCGGGTGGCCGTGGGCAGCAAAGCACGGGCGGGACGCACACTGACAGCAGTGCGGGGTGGGGGGGGGGGGACATCAGCCGCTGGATCGATTTGATCCAGTAGCTGTGGTGTGAGCATTGCATGCGCTGCATTTGCATGCAGCGTAGCGCAATATCTTATCTTCATATATATATATATATATGGTGAATAAATTACTGGAGAGTTTTGATTGCTCGATGTATACTTTTAAATATCGTATAATACCTACTCAGATTTTTACCATTCTAATTCACACTCGGATTTTTAATGTGAAGTTTTCCCAAAACTCAGTTTTAATTAAAAACCATGGTATTTTATCCAATATTCAATTGAATATTTATCATAAAAAATATTTTTCTTGTCTAATAAAATATTTAAAATCAGATTAGACCCAATTTGACCTGATTGAATAAATATATATCCTATACCAACTATAAATTGGGCATGGTATTTGAAATTTTTGCTCAATCGCTATTAAACTAATTCACCGAGCATGAAACATGTATCAACAGTACTGAGCATCCCTACTAACAAATATTTTATCATGGTCATCTATATTCACATGCAATTGCTTTCTTACCTGTGCTTGAGAATTAGGTAAAACAAAATAAATCATGAGATATAGATGGATGCATCAATTTTTAATGTGCCCCATATAATTGGATCTATGTGTATGTAAAGTAAAGCACATGAGTAGGAAGTGGATAAAATTTAATTTCTTCAACATTAATATAATCTACTTTATTATTTTTCGTCAAACTTGGATCTATCATCAACCAAAGTACATTCCGGTTAGCAGGGTTTTCAAATTGTTGAAGGATGTAGGCGTTAGGTGTCTTTGCAAAAATATCTTCCGCCTTTTGAACTGCACCTTTCATTCCACTAGCTGGATCAGTAAGAACCAACTCGGCGCCAAAAGCTCTAAGAATAATTCTTCCTCAAGGCTCAAAGAAGTTGGCATTGTAATAATCAGTTTGTAACCCGTTGCTGCTGCCATGAAGGCCAACCAGACGCCGGTGTTACCACTGGTGGCTCAATAAGAACACTCCAATATGAAGCAAGAAAACCAACAAAAAAATTAATAATTAACTAAAATTCTCTTTCAAAATCAATAATATGTCCAACAACTGCTTGTCACTCCTATTAAAAATTCATATTGCCTTCAACCAAGAAATATTCATTCTTCGCCAGAAGTAACTGCCGCCAATTCACTATAAAACCAGGCATGAAAGATCGATAAAGGGAATAAATGCTCTATCCCTGAATAAGTCCCAACAATGGACCTCCACTAAACATTCTAATTTATGAATCTCTCTGCTTCTCATTGTTTTAAGAACACTTTGATTTCTAGTGGTAACTAGAATAACACTTCCCTCTGCACATTGGCAGAAGGGAGCTTTTAGGATCTCCCAATCCTCATCCCTATCAGTCCACATATCATCCAACACAAATAAAATTCTTATACCTCTCACCAAATTCTCAATTTCATCATGCAATGCTGCCAAGCTCATATTATTATCGTACGTTTTCTTGGTGGCAAATGCGCAAAGTTCCTTGAGTACACTCTTACCATCAAAAACATCAGACACACATGCCCAACTTCTCAAATCAAACTCCACCTCAACTCTTTCGTCACGGAAGACAAGCTGAGCCAATGTCGTTTTGCCAATGCCACCCATACCCAAAATGCCAATGACAGAGTATTTTCTCTTGTTCGACATATTTAGATCAAATGAGTAACTCAGTACCCCGTTTTTGTCCTTGGAAGGTTCAGAGTAATGAGATAGAATATGGTTTTCCTCAAGTTTAATGTATGCTTCATTTGAAAAATATTATTATTTTAATTTTTAATCAACTAAATGTTGGGTATATCATTTATTTAATGCATGTAAAATAAATTGTAAAAATTTTAATGAATTTATCATGTGTTTATAAATAATTATTTAAAAAAGTAAGAATCTTTATTAAACAAAATAAAGGTGTTTAAATAAAGTCAAATTATGTTTAATAT
The DNA here is from genome assembly GCA_033002965.1 of Piper betle. Taxonomy (NCBI): domain Eukaryota; kingdom Viridiplantae; phylum Streptophyta; class Magnoliopsida; order Piperales; family Piperaceae; genus Piper; species Piper betle. Next base: position 2,704 of record JAURVB010011640.1, on the reverse strand, counting down.
TCTTTTAAATAACTAAAAATAAATAAAAATTCTAATTTAAAGTAAAATAATATACTTTCGATATAATTTAATATTATTATGTTTTCTTTTAAAAATATATTTATAAATCCCGTGCATATAATATAATATAATAATAAAATATAATAGCAGAGTCAAACAAATGGCACAATATTATTAGTTATTAAAAGGGTCCAATTTAGTTGCTGACCCATCTTGCTTAAGATGACTTTTAATTAATTCGTGCAAATTTAAAAAACCAAAATCTGTTTCACCTTCTAAATTTTTAGATAAAACATATGTATATCGATCTATTCTTATTATTTTAATTTTAATTAATATATAATAGGAGAATCACTTTTACAATTTTTGATGAGAGTAAGCAAATGACACAATACTATTTTTTATGAGAGTAAACATATGTATATAAAATAAGTCTCATTTAGTTTGTGGGTCTCAATATTAAATTCATATGAATTTTATATTTTTTTTACTTAAAGTGACTTTTAATCAATCCACATAAATATACAAAACTTATTTATGTGACTTTTATATCCTTCTTACTTAAAGTGGTTTTTAATTAATTTATGTAAGCATACAAAACTATTCAAATTTCAACGTTAAACTTGAAATATTAGAAAATGTATAGACATAAGATGTTTATAAAAAGGTTAATGGTTTCTCCCTCACATTTCATCTCCTTACGAGAGAGCTAGAGTTTTCCTCTCAAGAAAATTATACTCTTCACTTTAGAAGATTTATATTGACGAAATAGAAGTAACAATTTTTTTATTTAATTTACTAACTTAGAAATATATAAAAAAGTTCATGCTCTCCAAATATGCGTGTGATTCATTTCACACATCTCACCATCCGTAAACCAGTCTTCATATCTGAAAAATTACACATGAACTCATAGATTATAGGTTATACACATTAAGTAAAAAGATCTCTATTAACAAAATCAGAGTAACACTCCTTTCCATTAATTTGACTCTCTTGTATTTATTTTTAAATGACTGGAGATTTTAATTTAACTTTGAAATTTATAATAGTGGATAATTTATAAGTTTTTTTAATCTTCAATTATAAGGTTCATACTTTCTAATTTATGAATGAATATGGCTCTTCTTTCATATCTAATGCCATAATATTAAGTCATAGCCTTCTTCTTCTCCTCCTTCAACCTCATTATCCGAGGTTGGGGTCGGCAAAATGGATCCTATTATGTCATTCCACATGATCTTACACTATATCCTCATTTAAACCATACAAGCTTAGATAATTATGAATCGCTTCTACCCAAGACCTTCTCGGTCTACCTCTTCCCCTCATTTTGCACATTACAAAATTCAACCCTATATCTTTTCACCGTGGCATCAGGGGTCCAACATTGCACATATTCAAACCATCTCAAACGATGTTCATGGATCTTATCTTCAACTGACGATATTCCCAATTGCCCTCGTATACAACCATTGAGTACTTTATCCGTCAAAGTCTTGCCAGATATCCATATTAACATACACATTTCCGCCACTCCCAACTTACTAATATGCCTCTTTTTAGTAGCCCAACATTCTGCTCCATAAAGTGAAGCCGACCTTACTGCTGTTTGATAAAATTTACCTTTCATGCTCAACGGAATATGCTTATCACATAGTACACCTAAGGCACCTCTTCATTTCAACCATTCAGCAGTAATTTGATGGGGGTACATCTAAATCAATATCACCTTTTGCCTAACAGTAGATCCAAGATACTAAAAGGATGTCTTTTGTGGGAACTCTTGATCCTCCAATTGAATAAAAGGCTCCTCACTTCCTATTTACCACTAAAAGGATATTTTACGTATTTTTTTATTTGCTTATATTAAACCTTTTGATTCAAGTGCTTCAGTCCATAGGTGCAGTAAAATATGGGTTGTTTGCCTGATGTTTTTATGTCAGTTTGGTTTTGACCTGGATCGTGTTGCTTTGCATGACTCTTTTTGTCATGAGTATATGTGGATGGTATGGTGAGTACGAGCCAAAGCCCTAGTCTCCCCGGGTGTTTAGCCCACCTGATTGGACACAACATCACCACAACTTATATTTTCAGTTTGGTGAGTTGAGTCAGCCACCCTAGGGTGAAAACATTAGGTGTGCAAGTTTTGAGCTTAGTGCAAAGGCGCTTAGCCAGTGCCCTGGCACCCAGACTAGGTCACTTTGCATGTGATTCACCCCTCGTGTGCCTAGCCAATTGTCTGGCCTGTGGACTAGCTTGCCAAAGGCCAACACAAAGGCTCCCAGCCAGTGCCATAGCACTGAAGGCTGTTTTTAGCTTATAAATACCCCCTAATTTCTACCATTTTCACCACCTTTGCTCCATTCTTCTCTGACCTTCCTCCACCATCTTCTCTTCTCCACTTTCTCCACCACCCTCCTAGGCCTCTTAAAGCCTTCTCTAGGCTTCCTAACCCCCAAGAGCGGAAGGTTTTGGGGTAGGATTCTCCAAAAGACCTCCTTCTAGCCCTTGGTGAGGTAAAACTTCTTCCTTTTCCGCTTATTTTGATGTTTGATGATATGTATGCATGCTCTTTGGATGATATGTATGCATGCTTTTCCGCTTATATTCATGTTGATCTTTGTCTTAGGACCATTTTAAGCTTAGTTTGAGCTCATTTAAAGTAGTATAAAAATAGTTATGATTATTTGTCTTTGGTATG
>JAURVB010011638.1:0-28426 GCA_033002965.1 Piper betle | reverse complement strand
TTATTATTAAGTAAAAAAAGTAAATTATTTGGATTATTTGAGATTTTGTGATTTGTTAAACTAATCACCAAGGGAAACATTTAGTGGAGAACTGGGCCCACCGTTTCCGGCTTGGCTCAGATTTTTTATTGAGAACCGGCTTTGCGCATGTATAAAGGCCCGTGATTCATCAACTTAGTCTATCTAATACGTATTTGGGTAATAGGAATAAATTATAGATCTTTAATTGGTTAATTATTTTTAAAAAATTAATTTAATTTATTAATTTACACTTTTGATCGGGTCATTATAAATAATATCAAAACCTCTAATTTTATATTAGATAGTAAGTTAGACTAAGGATATTGATTAAGCTGTCGATCATAGGTCAAAGAAGATCGTGAGCTAAAACTAACAACTAGCCAAGTCTTCAAATTTTTTAGACAAAATTTTTTAGTTCATTACTTTGTATTGGGCCGAGTGATTAAAAATAGTATCAAAACCTTTGGTTTCAAATAAAATAGTGGGTTAGGGCTGGCAACTGGCCAAATATCTGAATTTTAGAGATAGAATTTCTTAAAATGAATGGATTGTAAAATCTTTCGAATTAGTCATGTATCTAATACTTACTAGAATAAAATTTATTTTATAAGTGAGAATGAACTATAAATGTTTAATTTAATTAGCCACTTTTAAAAAAATTACTTCATATATTAGTTTGCACTTTAAGCCAAGTTATTACTGCTGGTTGACATTTAAAAAAAATAAGTTGAGGAAACCAACTTGGTCCAAACCAAACCAGACTTGGGTTATAAAAAAAAACCAGACCACCTTTTCTCTTATTTATAAATCCTACCCACATTTAAATTTATTAAATCTATCTCCCCGACATATTTAATATAACTTTGTTTTCTCTCACAAATAAGACTTAATCGCACTAAATTTAATAATTCTTGTGATTTTTTCAATAATTATGAAAAATTAGAGCTAGGTCTTTATTGTACATAGTTAATATAGCTAACTAAAATTACTAAAATTATCGATAGCCATCCAACGAAATATCACAAACCCGTTGGTAATTGTTTACTTTATAGAAACAATTAGTATCAACAGTTAATACTCTTGTACGAGCTAAATTTTGTATGAATTAATAGATTACAATGGAGACATTTTTGTCTATAACAACAAAAATCAGTCATGTGATTCAAATAGGTGGCCATATATATATTCGAACAGCCGATAATAAGTATTCTCTTACTTTATTGGAAATATGAGTCACGCTAAAGCCAATTTTTTGGAAATGGGGGTGACTAAATTTACATTCAATGGTTACCCATTAAAAATGTGCTCTCAATCAATGAAATTAAAATCTACATTTATACATTGTTATCGTTTACGGTCGAATTAGATTTCTCAGTGCTCTCAATCACACATAATCATTGTAATTAACTTTGATTCTCCCATCGTCTAGTAATATCAAAAAATTCCTCTTTTTAGATTACATTATTACAAAAAGAAGTCTTTGACTTGTTAATATATATTTTATACCGATTTTTATAAATAAGTTATTAGGAGCTTTTTAGTAAAAACCATTGTTTTGAGTTTCTTATAAACAACTGTTTTCAGATGAAAGTGATAATTATCTTTATGAAATATGAAAAAAATGGTAAGTTTTATTTTATACAAGACAAAAAAATGATAAATTTAGAACAACACAATTGGTGAGAATTAAGGCATTTATAATGAAAGTATTAGTTATTAGCAAATGATGAGGTGTCATAGAAGGCTGGACTAGAAGCCGCCACCTGTCCTACCATTTCTCTCCCTAACAATATATACATCATCATCAAAGATGGACGTATAAAGTTAAAATTTACACGTGTTCTAGTCATGGTTGCATGAATCGGAATCGGAATCGGAATCGGTTTTCCAGGGAATCGGAATCGGAATCGGAATCGGTCTGAATCGGCCAAGAATTGGTTCAGTTGAATCGGTCCAAATTAATTTAATCGGTCATATATAATAATTTGACAATTTATAATATAAATATATTAAAATTGGGTATTGATGTTATTTTGATATTATTCTGTGTATTATAGTTTCTGATATTTTTAAATATTTTTTAAGATTTTTTTAAATTATTTAGAATTAATTATTATTTTTGACTCGAGTTAGACTCGAGTCAACTTTTAATTACGAGAATGCCACTCTTTACCCACGCCGCCGCCGCCACCGCCGCCGGCCCGGTCGGCGGCGAGTCTCGCGGCGGCGATGTCGGAGGATGTCGGCAGCCCGGTCGGACGAACAGTCAGCGGCCCGCAGCCGGCGGCGAGGCGGCCCGGAGCGGCGGCGAGTCGGCGGCGAGTCGCGGCGATTCGTGCGTCACAGCCCGATTCGGTCCGGCCACACTTCGGCGGCGACGTTGCGAGGTCGGCGGCGAGGTCGGTAGCCCGGTCGGCGGCGAGCCCGGAGTCGGGGAGCACGGCGGAGGGCGGAAACCGGGCGGCGGCGGGCGGACGAGCGGCGGCGGCGTGGGGGGAGCGGGTTTGATTTTAGGTTTTTAAAATGCAAATTACCATTTTACCCATGCTTAAATAATTTAATAAAAATCATACCTAGGGTATTTTAGTAATTTTATTAAAAAACCGATTCCGATTTAAATCGGCCGATTCAATTCGATTCGATTTCGAAATCGGGATCGAGAGCATCGACGCTCGATCCGATTTAAATCAACAGAGGTTCTGGTGCGGGCTTAACTAATATATAAATATAAATTATCAAGGATATAAAAATTGTATAAAATATAATTTTCAATACTACATAATATCACCCGACTGTACCTTACATGTCCTACGTACCGTATAAATTGTTGTATCCTATGAATCAATATCTCTTTTAAGGTACGAAATTTTTACAAAATTCATATTTAAAAAAATAATTTTAATCAGTATTTAATATAATATATTTAATTTTTAATACAATATTTTATTTATAAGCTTAAACTATAATTTAATTTGGTATGGTTATTGAAATGATGATATTATTTAAAACTATAACAAAAAATGAGAAAATTTCTTATCCTACCAAGTGATAGGAAGATTAAAATAAATTATCAAAAAATGGAAAATTAAATCAAAATACTTAAACTACCCTTAAATCATAAAACCTTAAAAAACCAAAAAAAATTAAAGGTCGACGATGTGACTACCTATAGTTGTGGTGCAACCAAATCTGGCCCTCTTGGGGGCAGCCAAACCCGTCGCTTTTGACGAGGTGGGCAGATTTAGACACTCCTAAGTAATTTAATTAATTTTTTTAATAATACCGGTAACGTCAAAAAATTTACTACTTTTTTCTTATAAAAACTCTAAAAATAGAAAAAAATGGAACAAGTAGGAAAAAAAATCAAAAGGGACATGTGTCAATTATAGTGTGTCTCATCGTCAACTACTATAGTTGATTAGGCGTTGGAATCTTACTTGGGCCTACGCCGATATTCTTGGTCGTTATCTAAATTTTTACTTGTTATTGTGATCTTGATAAATATTTTTAATAATTGAGGTTCGAGTACATATAAATATTTAATTTAATTATATAACATTTTATTGCCTTTATTGTATTTCTTCTAAAGAAATATAAGATTTTGTCAACTACTAAAATTGCTTAATCAATCAAATTCAATTATATTATGGGATTTCTTACAATCCACCATTTTTTTCAACCGAAAATGTATAAAAATTAGACAAAACTTTTTGAAGGCCAATAATATTTTTCGTGTAAGTTATTGATAGTTCTAAAGATTTGAACGTTTTATTTTTACTAAAACAATAAAAAACTAATTAAAATTTCAATTAACTATCATAAAAATCACTAGAAAAGATAGTTAGTATTATGTAATTTTTTTTAAAAAATATTTTTATTTTGTATTTACAAATTGAGAGGTTTATTTTATATATGGGCAATTTGGAAAAAAAACTTGTAATGAATTGATGGTTTTACCCTCAATAAAAGCCCAGAGGTCAAGTTCAAATGGCATTAACAAGCTTTTGTACACGGTTAAGGCTATTAAATTATCAATTTAGATTTTAGCACCGTTCATCTCCAATCGCCTATACGTAAAATAGTCTATTCGAATCATAAATTATAAATAAAAACATATTTTTCATAAAATTCTCATTTTTTAATGCAAAAATTGGTATATTAGATAAATTAGTTATGATCCAAAATAGATCGTCAATTCTAATGACTTTGTCTCTAGTGTAACTCGTTAAAGTAATAATCTATTATTTTAGCTTATAATATGCTGCAGTTTTAAAAACATTGAGGGTCCCATCCATGTGAGGTTCACTCAATTTTTTATTTTAAAAATAAGAGTTTACTTAAATTTTAACAAAATCTTTAGTTGGAAAAAAATATAGCACGTCCAGTGGAGGTTATTATTATTGTATATTATTATTATTATTATTTGTTTTATTTATTTTTATATAATATGCAACTAGATCCTACCGACTTTGGTGTCGATTCTGCTCCACCTGCCAGCACAATAAGTGGATCAAAATAAAATAAATAAATAAATAAATAAATAAATAAATAAATAAATAAATAAATAGCATGAACCACTAGATGGATTAAAATTACTATATTAGCCTCAACGTGGGAATTTCTGAAAAGGGTAACACGTTAGTATCACCGTTAAAAAGATTAAACTTAAAACTGTAATATCATATTCGGTTTTTACTTAAACAGTCGTAATAGTGTTTAATTCAAAAGCATATATGTACGATTTTTCAGGATCTTGGCTAATTCTATGTATTTATTATTATTATTATTATTTTATTTTAATTATTATGTATAATAAAATGCTAAAATTAATCTCCACTTAGATTTTTTTATTTATATTTGTAATTTTTAATATAAATTGCTAGATCATGAAAATGAAAAAGATCAATTTCTTTTTCACCAAAAACAACTTATGCCCACGTAAATTTCTTCAACGACCTAATTAGAAGATCTGACTTTACCACAAATCACTTATGCCAATACTAAACTTTTTAAAATATAAAAAATATTACTTAAAATCAAATATGAGTCAATTTTACAAAAGTGCATTTTGTCAAAAGTCAATCAAATTAAATACCATTGAAAACAAATTAGAATTCGATTGAAATATTTAACACATTTAACAAATAATTTTATTTATTTATTTATTTATTTATTTTTAATATATTAATGCTAATTGAGTCAAGTGGTAGAATGGGGATACGAGCGTTAAACGTTAGTTAGGGAGGTTTGCACAACGAGTAACTAACATATATTATATTATGTAGCTTATATATATATATATATATATTAATATATATATTAGATTGGTTATTCTATGTCGGGCCCGAAAAAGTTTTCTATGCCCCGCGTGTCTGAGTTATAAGAAAGGACGATCCAAATCTGCTTTCTTTAAAATGTGATCTCGGCCATCTTATAATCGAACGATCTAAATCAAATTATTTTTTTAAATCAAAGCCATTTTTATAATTTGACAGCCTCGGAGAGCGCAAACAATTTTTCTGTGTTCACCATAAAATAATTTTCCATATATATATATATAGTTATACTTAAAATATCCATTCACCACATTAATAAAGCTATTTACTAATATTGACGACGTTGGTATTCATACCAAAATCAAAATTAAAGAGGCTACTTTTAAGTTAGAATTCCTTAAACCCTGAGATATTAATTTTTTTTCTAACAAAGCAATCTTTTGGAAAGAATGCTCATATTAATTATCTAAAATAAGAAGTCAAATTGTTAAATATTAAGAAAAATTAGAATTATTAGAAATATTAAATATGAAACAAACTCAGATATATCAAAAAGATCCTGTCAACTCAGAAGTCCCAACTCCCACACATCCCTCCTCCCTCTCCCAGATCGCTGCCGGCCATCGAAGCTCCGGCGCCGGCGGACCTTCTCCGGCTCGGATCATCCCCATGGAGCGAGACGCCGACGATTTGGAGTGCCCGCTGCTCAATCGCCACGACCATCTCCTCCCGCCGCCGGGGCCGTCTCTGCCTTGCCGGAGAGCCTACAACACCACCTCCCAGCTCGCACTCGTAGGCGCCCATGTCTGCCCCATCGAGAGCCTCGATTACGAGTCCGGCCACCAACAACATCTCCTCCTCCTCCTCCCAGTTTTTTTCGAGTTTTCCTTGTTCGTCGTTTGAGTTCTGGTTTCGTCTTTTTTGTGTGGTGGTTTTGTTACAGAGTTTTTGAGAACAAGTTGTTCAATCAAGACTGGAGGAGCCAGAGCAGGGCGCAGATCGTGGAGTACGTCGCTACGAAATGGGCGCTGTGCTTCCTTGTGGGATTGCTCACCGGCCTCGTTGGCTTCTTCAACAACATCACCGTCGAGAATCTCGCCGGCGTGAAGTTCGTCGTCACTTCCAATTTTATGATCTCCAGAAAGTAGGTCTCTCTTTTTTAAAAAAAATTTCTGTGTGAACTATGAGATTGCTGTTGCTGGGATTGATGGTTTGTGGGGGAAAAATGCAGATTTTTACATGCATTTTCTGTTTTTACGGCGATAAATCTGGGGCTCACTCTCTTTGCTTCTGTAATCACGACTTACATCGCCCCGTCTGCGGCAGGGTCTGGCATTCCGGAAGTGAAAGCGTATTTGAATGGCGTTGATGCTCCTGGAATCTTTGCCTTCAAAACCTTGATCGTAAATGTACGACAACATTGTCTAATTTTTCAATCATTATACTTCATATTTCGCTATTTATTTGTATCTTGTAATTTGCATTGGGAGGCTGTCTCGGTTTTATCTGTGTATAGTCATATATTACTCTCAGAGTAGCCATCATTTGGTTGACCTGTGAGCTTGCCTCATCCCTGCATCCCAGTTCCAGTTTATGAAATTCATTTCAAATTTGTTAGTATTGGATTTTGGAAATATTGATTTTAAGCTGCTTTAGGGTAAAATTTATTGCCTGCATAAATGGGGTGGTGCAACTATTTGTAATTTTTTGGATTGTAAAAAGATTATATGTATGATGTCGAGTTCATAATATGTTTACTTTGTAAGATGATTACTTCCTCAGGATGTCAAATGCTTTGTTTGACTTCCTGATGGCAAGTGATTGATGTTTTATTTGTAAATTGAGTAAAGTCAACTGCTGTGGAATTGAGATGCTCCCTCATGATAAATTTGATCTCTATTTCCATCAGATCATTGGAAGCATCACTGCCGTATCTGCATCTCTTCGCATAGGTAAAGCGGGACCCATGTTGCACACTGGTGCTTGCATTGCAGCTCTTCTAGGACAGGGTGGATCTGAAAGATTTAAGTTGAATTTTAAATGTCTGCGGTATTTAAAAAATGACAGAGAAAAGCGTGACCTTGTTACTTGCGGAGCAGCTGCTGGAATTGCTGCTGCATTTCGTGCACCCGTTGGTGGTCTTCTATTTGCACTTGAGGAGGTCTCATCATGGTATTTTTTTCGAGAGCCTATGCTAGTACTTGCATTTGGTTAGCCAGGCAATACATTCAATTTTCTCACACTATATAAATATTTTCCAATCACTATATAAATATCAACTAAATATTTATATTCTGTATTCACTGGATTGAAATCTTTGCAGTCCCTTGGGACATTTAGTGATCGACACTAATGACATTTAAATATCTATGCAGTCCCTTGTACGTTTAGTGACTGTCACAGATGCTGTGAACTTCAACTGTCAAGTTGTAAATTACTTGTACATTTTGTTATAATTACAAAAGAGATAAAAAACATGTGAAAAAGGAAGTAGTCACATTTCAAATTATATTTTCCAACTAAATCGGGAAAAAATAGGAACGTGGTTGTACTTCTCTTGATCTAGTTTTAGTAATAAAGTTTGGGACTGTGGTAATCATTGTTAAGTTAAAGATCAAATGCTTCTTTTTCAATCAAATAAAGCTTCTAAAGAGAAGCGGGCATCCTGAAAATAAAGTATAGGATGGCCTTACGTCCTAGTGAAAATGATACAGGTGCATAGGATGGCCTTCACAGAGTTTCAATGTTTTAGGAATTTTTATTAGGGGTTCTGCTTTCAGTAGTAGCTTATTTTGTTGAATCATTAGTTTCTTTGTTTGGGACTTTTCCTTTTTGCATTAGGATTTTGTTTTCCAAGTCATTTTACAATTAGTCTAATTACTTGTTTCTTCACTAGAAGGATTAGTCTTTAAGTTTCACTTTTACACAGAGAAAATACATCTATATAGGCCATTGTGCTGATCAGAGTGTTTTTAAGCATGCAAAGTTATTTTCCCTATTTCATTTTGTGTTATATTCTTCTTATTTTTTCCTTTACTCTTTAGACTTCAATATTATTCTCCTCTTTGTTAGCCATTACAAGAAGAGCTATTGTTGATATATTCACCTTGAGAAGGCTTAGATTTGTGCAATATTTCTCACTTACTTACTGCTAGCTATTAAATAGTAGAGGAATACATCAGACGACAAGAAAGGAGTGAAGAGCTATGTTGTCCGTGGGCAAAGCCCAAAGAAATGTTTGCATGTGTGATGGACTGTGTTCAAGTATTGAAATGGGGTTTCACCAAAAGCAGGAGCTTTTAGAGAAGTGAATGACCGGCAAATCTAAAACTCATTTTCTTCACGCAGATAACAGTTGTTTACTCATAATTTCCCACTAGTTTCTTATAGCTTTTACATTTGTTCTTTCAATTATCAGGAGTTAATTATTTCCAGATTGCTCTTCAGGTGGAGAAGTGCCCTTTTGTGGAGGGCGTTCTTTACTACTGCTGTAGTGGCAGTGGTGCTTCGAGCATTTATCAATATTTGCAGTAGTGGAAAATGTGGGTTGTTTGGGACAGGTGGTCTTATTATGTATAAAGTGACATCATCAACTACGTCCTATGAGCTTGCAGACCTACCCTCAGTGATAATTATTGGAGTTATTGGTGGAGTGCTTGGGAGTTTTTACAATTTTCTTCTCAGGAAGTGCATTCGAATCCACAGTTACATAAATGAGTATGTGCTGATCTGTAAATTGCATACTTACTGCGTCTAGCTATATTTCATTGCTGCTCCATAGAAAGTTAGCTATTGTTGTTAAATATTGTAAATCAATTAGATAGTTTTCTGTTTATGCCATATTTTACAAGGAAAATTACTGTCTCATCTATGGAAGTATTCATGTAGATTGAAATCAACCAAAAGTTGTTTTACTTTTACCTATAAAGTTAAGCATGTATGTGCAATTTATTAAGCAAGATTAATGTTGCTGATAAAAACGAACTTCAGATATCGATTTTCACTATGAAGCCCTAGGATTTGTGACTTTGGTAACTTCAAATATGACCTGATATTTGCATGTTTATGGAAGAGGTTCATCATGTTTTTACTTCTGTTATTTCAGGAAGGGTAATGCTTACAAGTTACTTATTGCGTGCTCCATTTCAATCTTCACTTCTTGCTGTATGTTTGGGCTTCCATGGCTTGCTTCTTGTCATCCATGTCCACCTGATGCATCAGAAGCCTGTCCTACTATTGGAAGGTCTGGAAATTTTAAGAAATATCAGTGTCCTCCCGGCCACTATAATGATCTTGCCAGCCTCTTCTTCAATACTAATGATGATGCTATCAGAAATCTCTTTACTTCGGGGACGAATGGGGAGTTCGAGCCCCTGTCAATTTTCATATTCTTGATTACCTCTTATTTTCTTACTGTAATAAGTTATAGCATCGTTCTTCCTGCTGGACTGTTTATTCCTGTCATCTTGACTGGTGCAACTTATGGGCGCTTTTTGGGAATAATAATGGGTGATTATTCTACTCTCAATCACGGGCTCTTTGCTGTGCTAGGGGCTGCTTCCTTTCTTGCAGGGACCATGAGAGCAACAGTGTCTGTTTGTGTAATCCTTTTGGAGCTGACCAATGATTTGATGTTACTTCCTTTAATTATGTTGGTTCTTCTTATATCGAAAACGGTAGCAGATGCTTTCAATTGTAATGTCTATGATACTCTTATGAAATTGAAGGGGTTTCCCTATTTGGAAGCCCATGCAGAGCCATACATGAGGCAATTGACAGTTGGCGATGTCATCTCAGGTCCATTGCAATTTTTCAATGGTATAGAAAAGGTTTGCAATTCCATCAATCAATATTTGCATTATTATAGTGAGTAATGTTTTCATGCCTGTGGCATTTTAAGCTATGGCCATAATTTTTATAGGTTAGCAACATTGTCCAAGTCCTCAAAACAAGTGCGCATAATGGGTTCCCTGTCATTGACGAGCCACCATTTTCTGACTCACCTGTTGTTTATGGACTAGTCCTTCGAGCCCATCTGCTTGTATTATTGAAGAAAAAAGAGTTCCTGCCTAGTGGGGCACCGATCGGAATTGATGCCTCGTTATGGTACTCAGCTATTGATTTTGAGAAAAAGGGTACAGGAATGAGGGATCATATAGACGATATAGATTTGACATCTGAAGACTTGGATATGTTCATTGATTTGCATCCATTCTCAAATGCTTCTCCATATACTGTTGTGGAGACCATGTCCCTGGCTAAAGCTCTTATACTATTCCGTCAAGTTGGACTGAGGCACATGTTGGTGGTTCCAAAGGCTTCATCGGTAAGGACTTGAAATAGTTTGTGCTTATGATTTTGTAGTTTTGTAGGCTGAAATTCTTGACTGCTGCAATTTGATTCTTTTGTGTTATGCTAGTACTGTTATCCCTTTAAAATGTTATGTTACATACTTGCAATCAATATCTATAATGTAAATCATCATAGATATTCTGTATTCCTGCATTGATTAAATCAACAAAACAAAAATCATCTTCTTTTCAGTACCCAGAGCAAGTTGTGAGGATAAAAATATGTTCGTTGATCTGTCATCTTCTTTACAATACAGATATGGGACGTGGCAATAACTTTTGGCATCCCTCATTTTTCTTTCTTTCTGAATTACTTGCCAGCATTTTACTCATCTTAAATGTGATTTGGTAACAATGATAGGATGATGGAGTCTTTCTTTGTCCATCTTCCAATTATTTAAAATAATACTTATACAGCTATCTAACCATTGATTATATTAATTTACTTTCTGCAGAGCGTTCCTGTTATTGGAGTATTGACAAGGCATGATTTTATGCCTGAGCATATATTTAATTTGCACCCAACCCTGAGACAAAGTAGGTGGAAGAAGTTGCGTTTTCAGCCACTTAAAATTTTCAGAGACATTTTCAATCGAAGTAATTAAACTGTATATACATGCCGAATTAGTTTTTATAAGGTACTCTTAATCTTTGAATCATTGTTTTCTACCATAGTATTTCCTCGAATTTTGCATGTTAAGAGGGAGGGAGTTATGTGCTGAACTTGAATGCAGTAGGTTTGCAAGTATTTAAAAATTTTCCCCTTTTGCTGGGATTGCAGGCAGAATATCTTTTTTATCGCGAATTCATTGCTCAGAAATTTAATTGAGAAATTTTAACCACATTTGTTATTCTAAATGAGGTATGATCCTGGTCCGAGGTGCTAGTATTGGATTTTAAAGATGTCATGCTGGTGAGCTTGACCATAGAAACAAAAAGAAAACGTAATTTGTTCTTTTATTTTTCCTCAATCAATTAGTTATGAAATACTATTAACTCTATGCGTATTATCAATATCATTACGGGTGATTCGTTGGAACATACATTAACCTTTATTTTTTTCTTTATTTCTAGGAAATAAATGGAATGTATTGAATAAATGTCTTTATTTTTTTATTTAGCATTAAGGTCGATGAATTAAACCTGATAGTTATGCGAGTGAAACAAAACGGCTTATAAATTAGAGTAATAGGATTAATTCTCACTCCTTATGTACAAGTTAAAGTACACATAAGTAGTATAAATGGGTTACCCCAAGGTTGGTTGATTAATCATCACGCCTTGAAGTGGATACAAAAAGAGAAAAGATAATCGGTTAAAAAATGGGTGGACAATTAGGAACACCAAGGAAAGGATTAGTAATGGAGATAATATAAGGTATCTAAAGAAAAGATAATGCTCTATCAAGGTTAGTTTTGATTGTGACCCTAGTTGTTGGTAAGTTGAGCCTTTCCTCTAACTTGACAAAAACCATCTCGAGCATGAGTTTGGAGTTCACATTATGTGCCATTACTATGTATGTACAGTATAAACACTTTTTAGGTTTTGGCAAACACGAGGAAACCCAGTTGATGAAACTAAAAAGCAAGTTGCAACACCTCTCTTTTTACTGCATTGAAAGAAAACAATGGTTTTGTATACATTTCTTTTGCACATTTACAGCTCTTCATCTAAACTAATCACCAAAGAAAAATGCTTCGTAAACAAATCAAAATGGTTTTGCTGGGAAAGGATACACTCATTTCTTGCGGCTTATTATGTAGTCACTTCTTATCCTCCACAGAAGCTCTCCTACTTCTTTCATGGTTGGTCGGTCTAAACGTGTAGGTGCTGCACAGTTGAATGCTAAATGCAGCAGCTTTGATACAACCTTTCCATTAACCTTTTCCTTCATTTGTGGGTCTAAGATTTCTGCAGCTTTCCCTTCGTTATACTTTGTGAATGCCTGCAACATGTAAAGTGCATCAATGAATTCTACTAAAATTCAGAACAGGAAAAGAAAAGCGAATGAAACCCACAACATGTTCTTTCACTTCAATCCTCATGAATTGTAGTAAACAGTTTGCGGGTGAGACAGACAATTGGAATTGTCAGCTCCAAGACTTCCTCATGTTCCTGCAACCAACCATGATACCCTTAACTGTAGAGTTCAGAGCATGGTTTCAAAACTCAGAGCTTGGGCTAAACTCCGTAGTTTATGGAGACTCAAACTTAACTCCAAGCTGACTCAGGTAATGTGGATTTTCTGACAATAACTACCAATGAATACTTGTTTACTTTACCTCGTTGGACATCAGAGAAAGCATATGATTTTACTACCCTTAAACCTTGGTTACCTAAAATATAAATACTCCAATAATGGTTGTTGAGTTTTAATTACTCGACCGGGGGAGTCATCAATGAAGTATTTGTTGGTATGCTTTTCTATATGTTTAGTGTTAGTGCTCAAAGTCAAAGACTTACCCATCTGACAGTAACTCTTTCCTCCGAATTTCGCTTGGATTCTACTGGCCGTCTTCCAGACAGTATTTCAATCAGAAGAATACCAAAAGAGTAGACATCGCTCTTGGGTGTGAGCTGGTATGTCCTCATATATTGTGGGTCCAAATACCCCGCTGTTCCTTTCACTTTTGTTACTATATGACTTTGATCTTTTTCCATTAAGCCAAGTCTAGCAAATCCGAAATCTGCCACTTTGGCTCTCATACTTTCTGTCAGCAAAATGTTTGATGACTTCACATCTCGATGAATGACTGGTTTTTCTGTGATTCATGCAAGTAAACTCAACATTTTGGTAATGGAAAAGAATCAAAAGATGACAGTAAACAGTTTGAAAAAATTGGCTAGAATAATGGAAGTCAACAGGTAAATATGAACACATTACACCAAATACTTTACCTTTGAAGAGCATTTTTGTTTGGCAGAATAAATTTCTCATGGGAAGAAATAATTGTATGAAGTGCAGGGAAAACTTTTCATATTTTCTTTTCACAAATAGAAATAATTCAGCACAGATAAACATAACCCAAGCTTTATTGCACAGTTGCAATTTCACTAAGGTCCTAAGGTAGGAAGGCCATGGGGATGCTTAGTAAAACCATGCTGTGATGAATTTTATAATTAGAGTAAGAATGAATTGCACTGAAACATCAGAAATATCATGGATTTATTATTTAAAGGTAGGGCATAGCTGTAGATTTTTTATCAAGTATGTGGATTTCAAGGCTCCTTATAGTTGCTGAGAAAAGCTTCCCCACCTACAACCACAAGGTTTTGAAGCTACAAGTTCATTGCAGAACCCAAGACTAGAACCACAAGGTTTTGAAGCTACAAGTTCACTGCAGCACCCAAGAAGGTCCTTAACTATGTATAATCTCTAATGCACATAGCATTCAGTCTCATTCAATTTTTATTTAAGGAAAGAAATTACATACATTGTGCTCATGAAGGCTTTCAAATGAATAAATTTGGAGGATAGGTAAGCATTACTAACCTGCATATAGATGAAGATATGTCAACCCATGAGCCACATCAATGGCTATTTCTAGTCGTTGATTGAAGTCCAAAATGGTCCCATGCTGACCTGTAAATTAAGACAGCACCTTGTCAAGTTTTATAACTAATATATTGCTGTTGAATTTACCAGGTGGTTATGGCTTACCATCTAGGTGTTCTCTAAGAGTACCATTAGGTACATATTCAGTAATGATAATGCGTTCATTTCCTTTTTCAACACAACCAAGTAGCTTGACCAAATTTCTGTGTTCAATCTTAGCCAATAACTCAACCTCACTACTAAACTCAGTTTGTAGGGCATCAAAATGTTCCTATCCAGATTGAAGTAACAGTAAATTAAATGTCGCACCAAAAAATCCATCCAGTACGTACAACACAAAACATTATCAGAAGACTTTTACCATCTTGGCTCGCTTTATAGCAACAACCCGACCATCCTGCAATTGGGCCTTGTATACTGTAGCAAAGCCTCCTTCACCTATTTTGAGTGCTGATGAAAAGTTCTTTGTAGCTCTGTTTACATCATTCATATTCACCCGGACTGACTTAATTCTATTCATTTGAGGAGACATAGAGAATCGAGATGGACTAGGAGGTGCTCGAAGAGGACTTGGAGGTGCTCGAAGAGGACTAGCTGGGGGTCGCAGAGGGCTAGCTGGGCCACGAAGAGGAATTTCTGAAACTTTTTCAGATGTAAAATTTATTCCAAATGATGATGTAGAATCCCCTACAATAGGATAGTTCACACTGTAAACAAGCACATGCACAACTGCATCCTACCCGCTCCCAACTATAAGTGTTTTGAATAATATACCCATTCCCTAGGCACATAGGTAAGAAGCAATTTGGATTGATATCTATTTAATTTGTTTAGGCTTTAGCCAAACCAAAACTCCACTCATGTTTACTTTTCTTGATCTATGTTGCTCTTTGTCTCGACAATGACATCGCAGATTTGAACAATGAAGGATTAATCATAATGCTAATTCTTTTCCTCTGTGTAGACCTTGAAAACATCAAAGACAGACTAGATTATTTTATTTGCTTTGGAGAATTAAACATGGCCAGGAATTAACTGCATAATTGACTAAGCATGACTCAATGCCGCAATAATAATCTGTTCAAGATCCAACAATGACATGTGCAATAAGCAAATAAGATTAAACTCATTCTAAGAGTTATTTTTGCTTACTTGAACTTTGATCCTTGACAAGAACTTCTGCACTTCCTTTTCTTCTTGATTGGAAACACGGGCAAAGCAAAGCGCAGCAAAGAACAAATGCTACAGGTACTGCCATTGCCATATGCTTTGGCTTAAAAAACGAAGACCGAAGATTGTTTTGTTTTCTCACTTTGCTGTCATTCATATCATCTGTTGATTGCTGCTGCAGGAGCTTTCTACCTACTCCCCTTTGCAAGTCCACTGCATGATGAGACCAAAACAAGTAGGGTTACCTTAGACAACTAAATGACTAACACTCAGAACAAGCATGAACAGCCAAAACTGATTGGTCGAATTTCTATGCCCCACTGTTGGAATCTGTACAAGTCTCAACTCCCAACAAACTGGCATATTTTTCATGTTATCAGTAGGGCATTAGTGCTTAACCAGTCTATTAAATAAGTAATGCCATCCAAAATAACCTCAAATTCGAACCAGGGAACATGCCCCAATTCACTGAAACCCTACTAAATCCAAATTCAAACCAGGGTGAATGGGTTAGCATGCCCTGAAACCTTAGCAAAGGTAAACCACTATCCCAATTGACACCGGGGTAAGTCAGTAGGTCTGCATGCTTTAATTCGCTGAAATCCTATTAAAGGTAAATCATGCCCTAAATCACTGAAACCATTATCGAAATACAAACCCAGGTCAGTCAGCAGGTTATCATGGCCTGAAACCTTAACAAAGGTAAACCACTATCCGAATCGAAACCAGGATAAAGTAGGCTAGCATGCTCTATTTAACTGAATCCTATTGGAGGTAAACCTTTCTATATCCAAATTCAAACTAGCTAAAGTCAGTAGGCAACATGAATCCTATTGAAGGTAAACCTTTCTATATCCAAATTCAAACTAGGTAAAGTCAGTAGGCAACATGCTCTAATTTACACAAACCCTGCTAAATGTGAACCACTGTGATCATCCAAATTCCATTACTAAAGGGATCGAATACTCACAAGAGACCCAAAAAGATAAGAACTTTCATCCCAATTGTAACAATTAAGCCGAGAATAATATCAAATTGCGACAAGAACCTATGTCAGAATCTAAATGAAAAACAAAAACAATCCATTCCTCGTGAGCTAATTAAAAAGAAAATAGCACAAAGACAGCTCAAGTTCATCATCGCCTGTACCAGCTGAAACGCCCACACCTCCATTCCCCATCCCAAATCCTTCCAACCCATCAACCCTCGACTCAGAAAGGCGCCCGGCCCGTCGGGGACCTTGCTCGGCGGCGATACAAGAAAAAGCCCACACCTGGACCAGTAACAGAACCCCCAAAACCAGAGCTGCCATGGCCGAAGCACCATCAAAGTCCGCCGATCCCCGTCAATCCCCAGGAGACCGCCATGAGGAGGACTCGGGGAGAAGGTGGAGAGAAAGGTGGGATCTTTCAGGAGTGAAAGAGATTTTTACACTTACGGCTGTCCTTGTTTTCTTTTTACCCTCCAAGGGCAAAAACTCGTAAATATTACTCAATTGGGCATTGTGTCTTCATTATTTATTGATTGTAAATTTAATTAAAATATATTTAATTTTCATTACACGATATTAAAAATAAATATTTATTAAATCGATTATTAAATTACGTACTTGTTAATAGAAATTTAACATTTTAAATAAAAAATCAAATTTTTTTAAATTAATAAAATTACTATACAACTTTTCAGCCATTCATTTCATTCTAAAATCAATTTCGTAAATGTTTACATTTATCTTATTGTATGTTGATTTGTTAAAAACATTTATAATTATTTTATACTATTTTCATTTAGAATTGCCAATAATTACTTATGTTAATTACTTCAATATAACATGACAGTTTAGAATTTAGAAAACAAAACATGATTCTTAATTGTCTGTTATTAGATCTTTACAATTATCATGGCTTAATGATTTCTAATAAAAAATTCTCTTTTTGATGTTAAGTCTAATAAATTCTAGGTGGGCATACTAAACATCATGAACATCTTAAGTGCTTAAAAACAATTTATAATATGGAAAAAATGTTGTAAGTATTAAATAAATAGTCCTCAAATATTTAGTATAATCAATTATTAATCCTCTAAATCATGTGAACATTAGTTTTGTATAACTACAGTCAATAACACATCTTTAAATAATTTAGCTTTCTTTATTGTCTATATAATTTCTAATTCCCACTGAGGTAGGTCACATTGAATTCAAGTCAATTTTAAGCCAATTTAGTTAATATTTCTTAATATTCTATTTAAGTTTAGTTTAACAAAAAAACTACATTTTAGAATCTATATCTCATAAAAGAAAGTAATAAAGCAAAAGCCAATATATTAAAACTTGCTATTCTTACTAAATAAATTTATTTTAAAGTTACATTCTTTTACCATCAAAATAAAACTTATTACAATAAAAAATATTGAACTTAAGATTGAGCCATATTTAGTATTTAAAAAAGATTTTGACAATGGTAATGGTTTTGCTAAGAAAGTTTATCATTAAGATTTTCAAATATTTATATTTTTATCATCGAAATTTCCCATTATTATTGAATGGTAATTTTAGTAGTCCATCACAAATCTAACCATAGTTTTAAAAATTATTTTTGACTCTAAAAGTTCTTAGAGTTGGTTTGACTTCGTAACTTACCGAGTAGAACTTCATAAATGACTTGATTTAGTAATTAATTCCTCGAATCATGTTACAAAAGTTATCAAAATATATTATTTATTTAAAAATTAATTAAATTAATATTTTTAAATGATATAAGCCTGATATTTATTAATTTCAAGTATTAAAACAGCAATATATACTTATTTTATATAATTTTTAATTTATTTAATTAAAATTTTAATATAAATGACTTCGAGTGTGCTTGGAGTTGACTCCACCCAATGACATGTCACATATCAAATCGAACTAGTTTCTAGTTTTTAAACTATGGTCTAAACTCGAATATGTTAGCAATCAATATTCTATTCATTTTATATATATCATGCTAAATTGAACTTTGAAGCAGCCTAGCTAGTGACACACCTCAACAAAAGTAGCTAGAATATACAAGGAAGAACTGTCTTCCAACTTTCTAACAGTTTCAATGGGTAATGACCAGATATGCACTTCTTCCACTTGGTTGTCGCCATTGTTACTCCTCTCAACCATCTTCTTCTTCTTCCACGGCGCAGGCCCCAAGCAATGGTAACTTGAACCAGCTGCCGTCTTCAAGGTTCCTCCAAACAATACTAGTATTGTACCATCTCGCCGGATCAGTTGCAATACTACCAAGACCGTGTCTGACGTCACCACCAACTTCTCCTATACCAACATAGCTCCTCCCATTCCTTCTACCTCCACAGACATCGTCGACGCCACCGTTAACCAATTAGTAAGAACAACAAGCAAAGCATTTTCTAGTTCTTCTCCTTATTATATAGCTACAAAACAACGGGGGGTTAATTGATGTACTTGATACGGAATGTCTATCTTCATGTTTAAGCGATAGTGCATGAACTGATTTTAATTTTTGTGCTTTGAAGCCCGCGAGAAGTAGTGGGAAGATGAGAAGATCCACCACCGGTGTCGAAGTGGGGCTGGCGAGAGCAAGGGTGGCGATTCGGAGGACGGCGAGGTGGCGGAATTACTCATCGGAGGGACCGGAGAGGAGCTTCGTCTATGGTAGAAGGACCATCTACAGAAATCCTTTTGCTTTTCATCAGTTGAGTATGATTTGCTCTGCACCAACATAAATTTTGTGATCTTCATATGCATGAATTTGATAAAAGATGTAATTTATATGGTAAAAGATGTAATTTTGATACTGCTACTCGCGGATGATGAATGCTTCTTTGTTTTCTAGTCATTGACGGTTGCAGAAATTAGTTCTACGATGACCTTCAGTGTTCACTCCTCTTTTTCTTCAATGCACATTTTTTGGGTCTAACACTTTAAATACTCCTCGGTTTTTACCACTCTTCAACACCATTTGTGGCGTCGTAGATATTGGTTTGTAACTTAAAAAAATTAACATCGTGATCATCATTTATGTTTTCAATCATGGAAGAAAAGTAAGTGTTGCAAAAAAAATAAAGCATTTTGTCGCCGGCTCATGCATGCCCATGTAATGGACATGCTGAGAATTTGCGCAGGAGCTACGTAGAGATGGAGGAGCGACTCAAGGTGTGAACGTACAGAGAAGGGGAGCCACCCCTGTTCCACAACGGCCTCATAAACAGCATCTATTCAACCGAGGGCCAGCTTATCGGACAGTTGGTTAGGAAGTACAGGCTTGCCGCCGGTCATCCCGATGATGCCCATGCATTCTTCGTCCCCATAAGCATGGTGAAGGTGATAATGGTATTTTCGCACCAAACCTCAGTAGTACTCCAGGGAGTTCCTCCAACGGTTGGTGAGAGACTATGTTGGCGTCATCTGGAATAGAAGCCATGGTGCAGACCATTTCATGGCCTCCTGCCATGACTGGGTAAGCTCAAGAAGCCTTTCACAGTTTTATAATTTCCTTATACCTGGTTCAAACAATTTGTACTATCAGGCTCCTAATGTGTCGAGAGGAGATTCGGAGCTTTATCGCAATCTCATTCGAGTCCTGTGCAATGCAAACACCTCGGAGGGATTCCAGCCTGAACAAGACATCACCTTGCTGGAGATCAATCTACCATTTGGCCGGCTATCTTTACCCAGCTACGGCATGCCACCATCAAAAAGGACGATGCTGGAATTCTACGTTGGGGCTTGCATGGGCATATAAGGAAGGTGGTATTGGAGCACTGGAGAACAGCAAAGGTCGACGAGGAGCTGCAAGTGTACAAGAAGCTTCCACCGGAGCTCAACTACCATGAGATGATGGAGAAGGGCAAGTACTGCCTGTGCCCGAGTGGTTACGAAGTGGCGAGCCCAAGGGTGGCAGAGGCCATCTACTCTGGTTGTGTGCCTGTCATCATCCCCGACCACTATGCGCTGCCATTCAGCCACGTGCTGGACTGGAGCAAGTTCTCGGTGGAAATCCTGGTGGAGAAAATAGCAGACATGAAGGCAATCTTGAAGGGGATATGTCAAGGCCGGTACCTGAATTTGCAGAGAAGAGTATTGCAAATTTGCAAGTGCTGCCACATTTTGTGCTCAACCGCCGGGGAGGAGTTACGATGTGATTCACTTGGTATTGCATTCCTTCTGGCTTAGAAGGCTCAATATCCAGCTGCTAAACAAGCACAGTGAACACAACAATCGTTCCTAGCAGATAATGCCAGTCTAGTTATAAACGTTGTAAAACCAGTATTCACATTAATGCAAAGTTTCTGTACTATGACCGCAAACTTGAGGATTAAAGCATCAGTATTCATTAACTGATGCTTTGGGTCTTCTTTTCCCTTTTCCATCAATCAAATATATACAGAGTGAAAAGCCAAAATGCATCTAGCAACTAGTTGATGGCTTGCACTCCAAAATGATTATCTTACATTGACAGCAGCATTTTCACGATTTTCTGCCCTTCTATTGCTGTCTCCTTCTAGCATTACTACTGCCATCCTCCATGGCAATGGCATCTCCCACTTCATCTTTCTTTGTCTTAGTCTTTGACTGGCTATCATTCGCTCCTTTAGACCCGAGTTTTGATTTCTTCGACTCCATAATTTCCTTGGTAGCTCTCTGTCTTCCAGTAGTTTTGCTGTCAGAGTTGAGTTTAGCTACTGGTGTTCTGCCAGACTTTTTTCTAGTACGAGGGGCTTCCTGTTCACTTAATTCATTTTCTTCCTCCTGGTCATCTTCAGTCTCTTTCAATCTTTTAGTTGATATTTTCTTAGATGTGGCATCATTTAGCTTCTGAAGCTCTGGAACAAAAGCAGACGTCTACAAGTACAGACAAATACAAGCAGTTGAAGGCTTTCATTTAAGCAGTTGATGTTAAAATAAAGGACATCACAAATGACAGTAAATGATGAGATTAGAGGTTAGAATAGAAAATACCCTGCCACCGGCTCTAATGAATTCAATCTTCTTCCCTGTCATGCAGTTAAAAAGATTTACCTCAGTGAAGATGTACGGCAGAAGCATTGAAGTAAAGACAACCTCAGCAGTCATATTAATAATCAACATAATCAAGAGACTTACCACAGACTACCTCTTCTTTCTATCCAAATGCTCTAATATTGAGATTATTATTATTTTCATAAGGTTCAATGCTCTTACTAATTCATTACATTTTGCATAAATGAATGGTATCTAAAATAGTATAAATTGATACTAAAAATGCAAATTACACATGACATCCAATATTCTATTGATCAATGAAACCATACATCAGAATATCAGGCATCAACTCTCGTTACTCTCCTCAACAAACTGTCTCCCTGAAATGCATCACTGGCAAATGATGATTCATCTCTGGGACACACACAGGGACTAAATCAGCTAACCATTAATTAATCTTATAATGTCAGAATTTGTGCTAGAAAAAAGACATCCTAGTAAAATGATTTAATCATTGACAAAAAAAGTTATATAGGAATTTTCAGCAAGTAAATTAATATCCACGTAAAAAAAACTAGACTATTAAAATAATTGCAGTTTAAGAAGGAATGAGATTAGGGAGGCATGAATAACCTAGGGATTGGGTAATCCATGTACATTTTATTTATCGAATCCATGGTCTGAAGAAACAACACAATTTCCAGATTCTTCATTGAAATTGAGCTAGTTCAAAGACCATTTCTGTGCCATACATTTAAAAAGAAAGAACAAAAAGACAGGGCCAAACCATCAACAATAGCTTTGCCAGGTTTCATTTCCCGGAAATGAAATATCCAATTACTAGGATATTGACTATTATCGGCTCCAACTTCCACGGCCTTATCAATAACCTGTAAAAGTTACGTACAGTGTCAAGATGGTTCTGTAACAAACTCTACTCACCATTCACCTTTCCGGACTTCTTCCCCCACCGAAAATGGAACAACCACTCAATAGGGAATTGACTGCAATCAGCATCAACTCGAACCGCATGTTGAATTACCTATAGTCATTACCTTCAATTTCGTCTTAGAATCTGTGATCCACAAATTTCCTCTAACCATCAAGTTAGCTAGAAAGAAAATACTTACAACACTGAAACTACCTGATTGATGCATTTATGCAATGTTTCACACTCTGCTCTCGACAAGGTAGCAGCAGCTTGCAATGGATGAATTCTTGCCTGAAAGAAGATCACATTATAAAAGCACATTTACAACCAAAACATTTTTGTCAAGGAAAAGGATGCCATGGACACACAACCACAAAATCGAAGACCACAAACCTATTCTTTTGAGCAATGGGTGGATTACAAGGATAAAAAGCAACATACCAACAACACAGAATGGAGACATGCACAGAGAGTGTTGATAATGAAGAAGAAATACCTGATATAGCACTTCATCTGCAATCCAGTTACCAATGCCAGAAATATAACTCTGCATTATTGCATTAGCGCCAGATATTGCTATCAAACTTCATGAATGGCAAGAGCAATGAACACTAAAAAGGGCGACTCAAACCTGATCAAGCAGTAAAGCCTTGATTGATATCTTTTTTACTTAGAGAATCAATGAATCCATCAACATTCATTGGTTCAAGTAAGGCATCTGGACCTAATTCAGAAATTGGGGGTACAGATGCAGGCTGCAATAATCAAAGTAAAGCTAACAACACGGATGATGACAAGCTTATAGTACGTTTTAGTCAGGAAAACAGTATAACTTACATTGGCCAGTAAACGAACTTTAGCAAAACGCCTTTTATCCGTGAATGAGAATTCTAGTCCATCATTAAGCTGAAAAGCCAAAATATTCAGGAAAAAAATATGGCACTAGAAAAAACATGAGAAATAGATATAATCATCAATAAAGTGCAGACAATGCTCAGCAGCAAAAATAGGACTAAAGTCTAGCATTTCTGTAGCTGGCCCACTACCCAAACCACAGAGGAAACTCAGACTAAGGTGTAAAAGATGCTTCCAAGAGAGCACTCCTATAAAGTGGTTAGAAAATTGGATAATTCATAACCTAAAATTTTTATAAAAAGATGTTTGAAATGGAGGCAGGCAGGTGGCAAGACTAGACAGTTTCCCTCGCATAATAAGTATCCATTTAATCCCACTCAAACGAAGGATGGGTCCCAGAAACATTTGTAAATTTTACCACAAAATGAGGTCAGCGGAAAAAGACCAAATGTAAACGGTCAAAATGTAGATCCATGTCCTACTTTATCAACTCTTGTCAACAGCCTATACTGACATTAAGCTTCAGAAGAAACTCATGCAGCCACGGGGACCAGGGGAAAAACTGGATCAATTCTTCTCCTAAATAATATAGGAAATCTTCACTGGTCTAGAACACAGAATAAATCTCTCAAGTAAAGTTCTTGACTGCATGTGCCTTTCCTACTCAAATACTCTCTCATTAGGTCATTTTTAATGCAAGAATGATTGAACAATAAAAAAATATTTAAATGGACGCTTTGTGTAAGAAACTGTAATAACAACCTCAATAATCCAACACCAAAAGGGAATCACATAAAGCAAATATTTTAATGGCAAAATCAGAGGAAAATCTCGTGCTGTTATGGGTAGCATGGTGCGAAATTTTGTCTCCAGTAATTAGAGCAGTTTCGTCCTACAAAACAAGCAATCCTTCATGAAGAAGCTGATAATAGAAAAAAATACTCACTTCAACAAATACTTTAGAATACTTTGAAGGCCACTCCTCTGAGTCATTCACGATAGACCTGTTAAACAATATCAATATATCAAAGATATTGGCAGCAAAAAAACTTAGTATAATAATGTATATAGAAAACTTGATTGGCCACCAGGTGAAAGATGTTTGAAAAAACACATGAAAATGCTTCAACAACAAATAACACATTTAGGAGAGCTTGGTTTGGAAATAAGGAACAGGTTGTTATAAAATATGATCCCATTGAAGAACAACTGAACTTTTAAGTACATTTTGATAGCTTTAACAAGAAAGAGAAAGTCAAACATTTTATTACCTCTTGTATTTTGTCACAGCCACCCCTTTGATATAAATTGCACCAGCCATTCCTGCAACACCATTAAATAAAGAAGAGTTGAAACTTGAAGTAATTTTATCACATTGGAGCAAATTCATTTACATTAGAAAGTGAAATAGATGACATGAAAAGAAATCATTAAGTTGCAAGTATTATTCTAATTCATTTCAACATTAAAGCATGCCACAATATTGTATTGGAATTATGTTTTCCAAAGATTCTGAGGATGTGGGAAAGCAAGTATAATGCGCTACGATGATATCCATCAATAAATTTGAAAAATTTGCCCAAGTTTTAATTTCCTAAGCCCCAAATCAAAGCTGCAAATGTAATATCAGAATTTGTACAAGCATCCATGAATCCCTATCATGAAAACTCTTAACAAATAGTTCACATCTAGGTTTCATCAATAAAATGTTAATAATAATAGGGCTGTGAAAACGGGCTCTAAAAGTAGTACATTGAAACAATCAAAATTCAACAAAGTTAAAAAAACAAATTAGATCATTATAATCTATTCCCTCATTCAGTGAAAGCATGTCTCTAAAATCGTAGTCCATCTCCAACATAGGCCAAGCCATTAGTAATAAATTTGATTAATGAACATCACAATTACTAAGCTATGGAGCAGCTAAAAAAGATGGCATTTTGAACTAAAATTTCAAGCAAACACCTCAAAACAACACCAAAGCTGTAGCCATAATAAAACCACACTCATCATTTCAACCAGAAATTCAATGTTCACTAATCCATACATTACAGATAGAAAACACAAAAAAAAAATCGCAACTTTGAGCAAATGTACCATGCAAAAGTGTAAAGGAGGCAAATTTACGAACCGAACTGGAAGGAAGGGAAGGGCGGGGAATCGAGCTGCAGCCACAGGTTCTTGCCCTTGCGGAGGGCGGCGAGGATGGTCTTGCCGACGAGGCAGGCCGCGAAGTCGGCGGGGAGACGCCGCCGCCGTCGACGACTTTGGGATCGTCGGCAACGGAACACCGTTGGATGGCCTTGCCGACGCAGTGCTCCTCGAGCGCCCTCCTCGCCGCCTCCACCTCCGGCAGCTCCGGCATGGCTCCTCGCCGGCGTTTGGTCTCCCTCCGGCGGCACGGCCCTCAACCTGCTCGTCGACGGAGGAAGGTGGTGAGGGCGAGTGGGCTTTGAGACAAAGAAAGCCCATGGGCCTAATATTTTTTAGTTGTTCAATTTTTTAGTAAAATTTATATATCTTCTTTATTTTTTTATACGGGAAAAATTCACTCCAATTAATTAAATAATGAGATAAATTATAATAATTTAATATTTTATAAATAAATTTTAAAATTAAAGATAAATTTTAGTTGAAGGGCATAAATTATAATAATTTGATTTATTTTTTATTTCATTATTTTTGATTGGGTTATTAATAAGAATAAGAATAGATATATAGCCTTAACCATGAAAATTTTAGTCAACATGAAAGATATATTTTATTTTTGTAAAATGATTAGAGACACAGGCAATTTTTTATAAATATATTCAAGATCATCTATGTACAAATAAATCTCGACTCACTCGTGAATGGGTGTGGATAAAGCAAATGATAATATCGACTTAAACAACATATGGCTTAGTATTAGTATGACTAATTACCCAATTCTTAATAACAAAGAAATATGGACACTTTCTTGTTCCCGGTTCCTACCTTCAAAGCAAGCTAAGGGGGAAACGATATTCATCAAACATGCAAACTGACCAGTTTCATGCACTGCTGCACCATCTTTTGCTCTTCTTTCTCCCATCACAACTCACAAGGCCATGCTATTTGTACATATATATTGTTACACGGTAATATTATTATTATTACAACATCAAAAGATCAATCCTAACTTTCCTTCAAGACACTAATTCAACAACAATAATCAAAGTGGGCATTTCTTAATTGGATTCTTTTGATGCAGAAAGCTTCTGTTTTCCACTTTACCCACCTTTAATGGCTTCTCTTGCCATTGTTATCTCCATCTTCCCAATGACGAGCAAGATGTCGGCCATGGCTCCTCCTCCCCCACCGCCGCCGGCAACTTCAACCACCACGACTAGCAGTAGCAGTGGTAATACTAGTGGTGGTGGTGGTGCAATTTCTAACCATGAGCCATTGCCCCGCCTACCTCTGCTGCCGACCACGGCCGCCGGAGCAACCAAGGTCCAGAAGCCAAGGAGTAGCAAACCATCGAAAGCGATGCTCCTCCCCGGCCCCTACGGACCAACGCCTTTATCTGGCTGGCGGCGGTGCTATGCTTCGTGTTCAGCGTCTCCATCATGCTCGCCGGTGCCGCCACCCTCTTCGTCTTCATCGTGATCAAGCCCCGAAATACCCCTCTTCGACGCCGCCGCCGGCAGCCTCGCAGCATCAACCTCGACACGCTCCTCTACTTGAACGGCACCCCACACTCCGGGCCAACTTCTCCAACCCCAACCAGAAGGTGGACCTGCTCTTCGAGCTCTTGAGCTTGGATCTCTTCTTCTCCGACCAGCTTATCGCCACGCAGTGAGTGCAGCCGTTCGAGAAAAGGCGAGGGGAATCGAGAACAGAGACGGTTCATATGATTACCAGCGAAGTGTATTTGCAGATCAATCTTTCTTTGGAGCTCCAGAAGCAGGTGCAGAGCAACCAGGTTGTGTACTTCCTCCATTGGCGATTCAGAGTGAGAGCTAAATTGGGTCTTTTCCATTTTTCGTATTGGATCCATGCTCGGTGCCGGATTGAGCACACTGCTCCTCCTACTGGTGTGCTTGCTGCTCATAGTTGCAGAACTAGGAGTGAGGGACTTGTTCTGTTTCATGGTTTATTAAAGTGTACGTCAAAATATATATATATATATATATATATATATATATATATATTAAAAAACAATGCCTAAATTTTCTTTTTGAGGTCTTATGAAATAAACGAGAGAGTGGATAAAATTTTCACTAAGTTCTATCTTAGAAGATTCTCCGTATATATTTCAAAACGTTGTCTTTTTTATTAGACACTGAGATTGTAATTTATATTTAGGGACAAAAAGAACGCTAAGTCCTTGTTTTACTTGGTGAGGTCGAGAGATTCATTTAATACATCATCAAAAGTTTGGTTCAACTCTTCAAACTCATCGAATGTATCTTTTTAGTTTTCCATATTTTAGCACAATCCCAAGCAAACGGCAACCGAACTCTTTCCATGCATCCAAACACCCTTCAATAGGTCTTCCTAACGTTGAGCAAATTGAAGTAGCGATTCGTAATACCCAGATTTTGATTCGCCTAAGAACTGAATAAAAAATGTTATGATCGAGTCAAGTCATATCTAAAACTCTTAATATGTAAGACTCGATTAATAATATAAATCAAAATAATCTTCTTGGCGTCTCGAGGATAGAAGATATTACTAAATAAATGTTAAAATTCATCAAATATAAAGAAAAGTATAAAAGAAAAATAATTACGCTGAGTTAAAGTGTATGTAGTATTTATTTATCCTCCCACCAAAGTAGATTCAAGAACACATGTCGTACATATATAATATGAAAAACGTCGATAAAGGATGTCATTAGTATGGAAAATAACAAAATATTAAACTGTCAAATGAGAGATAACTATTATTTAAAAGAAAATCATTACATATTTCTACTGAACTCTTTATAAAGGTATCTACTGAGGAGCCATCACACTGCAAACCCGGTAGCATCATGAAGTTTGTTGATGCCTCTCTCGACATTTTCTTTTTCTTTTTTATCTCTTGGAACTACCAGTATATCCTAAGCCCTCTCCTTTCCTCTATATATCTATTAGCTCTGAGCATGAAGGCCGAGTACTCTAAGGCAGTTGTCTTCAATACCCTTTAGACCACATATTTGGATGTGTGTTGTACTAAATAATATCCGTAAACCTCTACATTTCTCTAGGTATAAGGAACTCAAAATGCGGAGTTGTCAGGATCCCTCGGGAATAGAATAGTCCTATTACTAATCAAGAGCCC
>JAURVB010011637.1:0-10610 GCA_033002965.1 Piper betle | reverse complement strand
GTATAATTTTATTCGAGTAGAAATGTATGCAACTAAATATCTAATATTGTAAAGACCTAGAATATATATATATATATATATATATATATAACAGTAAAAAAATTAACGTTCGACGCGGTGGGGTCGAACGTGGAAAAAATTTTCTAGCTGGTTCAGTATGAATTACCCGGTTAATTGAAACGTAATTTCTAATCGGACGATTGTAGTTGAATCGGTCGAGTCGACCACATTACTTATCCATTAACCATTTAAGTGAACTAAACCATGCACCCATTTAAGAGGTTAAGTGAAATGGTTAAGTGAACCGTGTTGATTACCCAATTACCCGGTTAAAGGAATTACGGTGGAAGGGTGTTTCCACATATCCTAGCCGTCATCTTATTCTTGATAAATGGAGAAGGGGAGGGCGTCATCTACATCTTTTTCCTCCTTGGACAGATGCTGGTTTTCCTCTTTCGCTCGGGTAATTTCTGTTCCTTTCTTTTTCTTCTATTGCATGCATACACATGTTTCATAAATCATAAACATGATAAACATAAGAATCAAATGAGCAATCAACAGGGAGGAAGAAAACCAGGAGGACGTCTTGCTGTTTTTGCAGCAGCAACAACACCATCTTCCATCCTTGTGAGATGGGTTGACGTGCTCGAAGGAGTGCTCCTAGCGGTGCTGCTGGCCGGACGGAGTCACCTTGGGTGGCCGAGTCAGACCAACAGGGAGGGATGTAAATCAGGAATGTGAAGGGAGACTAGGTTGGTGTTGCCATGGGTGGTGTTGCTGGCCAGACGTGGATCCGCCATGGAAAGGGCAGGCTGGTCGTCACTTGGGGTGGTGCTGGTCATCACCTTGATGGGGCAGGACATGGTCGCCATGGCTGCTGGTCGACCACCATGAATGGTGAAATTAAGGTCCCCATGTAGGGTGTAGTCCGAGTTCCATTAGATTGGATCTTTGGGGTTTTTTTTCAATAGGATCAGTGGGGTAGGTAGAAGATGGGGTCTGAAATTGGGTGGAAGGAAAAGAAGACCTGTTGGTCGCATGCTATTTATGTGGCTGACTAGATTAGTCGCCATGGGTCTGGTCGGGTGCTATTTATGTAGCCGACTAGGGAGACGCTGCCATGGGTCATGGGCTGATTATGTGACCAACATGGAGTCACCATGGTCAGGTCGGGGTTGCTGATTGGGTAGCCGGAAGAGGGTCGCCAAGGACTGGTTGAGGGTTGCCATGTGGTGGCCAAGTTGGAGATGCCATAGCAGCAAATGGAGGCCGCCACATTACTGGTTGGTCGCCAAGCATGGTGATAATACTGGCTTTCTCTGGTTGACTACAATAAAGCTGGGAGCTTTTGGGTCGTTACATGAATTGTTAAAGTAGAATGACAACCAGGTAAGTACGGGGCATTTTAATAATTAAATTATCAATTAGATAATGGGGATTTGGATGGGGATAATTAATAATTAATTATCATTAGAATTGCTGAAAATTTATAAGAAATGAAGACTGACATGAACTAATTGCTTCATTTAAAATTGATAGTATATCAGTCATGTAGTTGCATGTAGGTTCATGCAAAATAAAATTATACTAATGTATAATTTTATGCCCTCATTCAGATTAGTGTTAACGGATCATAGTTAGATGAAATCACAAGTCAGGTACGTATAATAGGTAGAACATCGTATTTTCCTTATTGGTAGCCTTGGTCAACCTGAGCCCAGATTCGACCACTATGTACTGAGTGCAACCGGGGTCAAAGAATTGACTCAGTCCGACACGGGGTCGTATTATGTGCGTAAATTGTGTAATGCATCGACATTGTTTTGGAGTAGTAATAGCCTCCCCATAAAAAGGCTACGGCCGGGGTGTGTGAGGCACTGGCACTAGAGTGGGCAGTGAGAGCTTCCCCACAAACGGGGCATAGCATTCACCTGAGTGCAGTGATAGCCTCCCTATAAAAAGGCTACGGCCAGGGTGTGTGAGGCACTGGCACTAGAGTTGGAAGTGAGAGCTTCCCCACTAATGGGGCGTTGCAATCACCTGAGTGCAGTGATAGCTTCCCCACAAAAAGGCTACGGCCGGGGTGTGCGAGGCACTGGCACTGGAGACGGTAGTGGTAGCCTCCCCGCAATATTTTGGAGTATAGCAGAATCGCTTTACCGCATATTAAAATAAACATAAGGAAATAGTGGAATGTACTTGTTTTGTTTTATCTATTATACTACTTAGTGTTGTAATCACTAACTCGGAATTGCCTCCGCATGTGTGCAGATACGAAATTAGGTGATTGACAACCAGAGCATGGAGCAAAATAAATATGAGGACTCCTTTTATTATTTATTTGAGAAATAAGTGTGGCTATTGGGAAACGGTCTATAACTGTGGGATCTTTATATGTTTTGTTAAATAAAAATGTTAGACATATTTGCTTAATTGTGAGTAACACCTGGCCAGCTATGCCCACAATGTTATTGAAAATGGCGCATCGTTACAAATATATATATCATTATTAAAATTTTGACAACATATCATCTAGCAATTCAAAAATATTAAATATTAAATTCTCAACAAATCTATTGAAATAATTAATTATTCATATGATATAACCATTTAAGCCCTACTTTACATTTTAGATTAATTATCTAAATCATAATTAATACCTAACAGTTGATAAAATAATTATTACTAATAAACAAGTATTTGTTTTTTCCTTTGTAGTGATAATTACTTAACACGGATCTGGATGGTTTAGTTGACGATTATAATTTTTAATCGCTACTATTATTTAATGCAATTTAATTAATTAAGTTATTCAATCAAATTATTTAAAATAATTTGTATTATTTTAATTCATAAATATTATTAATAGATTTATTTTAATTTATTTGACTTTATAAAGTTTCGAACTTTATTTATTTTCATTATTCAATTTAGGTTCGAAGCGAGTGATTTCTACCCAACTATAGTTTAATAACCCATTTTCTATATTACTGACTCGTTATTAAAATAATCACTTTGTTTACCTAATATTAAATTTAATATGGTAAAGGTATAATTTTTATTTTATTAATTACTTATAACCATCAGACTTAATAATTTATAGTACACGAATTACTTATCACCAATTAATTACTAGAGTGATTATATTACTCATGGATTACCCAAATTTTTATTTACGCCAATAACTATGTGCATTACATATATAACTTAGCAATTATTACTCATTCAAATCCCTAAGTTACTTGAATTATACCACTACGACCAGCAATAACAGGTACTACGACGTTCCCCCAAACAAAGGAAGAAACCAGCAACCCTAGACACAACAAGCATACTATACAGAAAGGAAGATCAACCACAAACTAGCAGTGCAACTGACGATGCCTTCATCAACATGTAGCACCCAGAACATATCAACACGCGCTCAACAAAGCAACCAAACGACCCCAAGAAACCCCATCAATTCATGCAACCAGAATCGATGAGACCCCCTACCCTACCGCCCATTCATGAATAGGTATCACTTGGCTAAACTTTGTTCTCCCTTTTCCTCCCACTCACCAAGTCGTCACCCACCCAAGACCGATGGTTTGGCTTTAGGTCCAACCATGACTGGTCGACTAATGATAATAATAATCGTGATGACCAATCATATCAATTCACATGTACTTTACTTAACCAAGTAACCGGGTAAATAAATAGCTAAATAATAAAATATAATAATTAACTAGGTAAAATTAATCGGGTAAAGAAAATAACATGTTCGGTCCTTTCCGGACCGCATCAGCATAAAAAATTTTTTTTCTCACGGTCTTTACAATCTCCTCAACTTGGAGATATTTCATCCTTGAAATATCATAACGGAAACAGAACAATCATGATTAATTTTATTTATTTCTTTAGGATCAGTTCATGCTACTACAAATATAAACGCCTATGCCACAAACAGGCTAGGGTATTTCCTTGCCATTTCTTGTTCAATCTCCCATGTAGCTTCCTCTAACCCCTGATTTTTCAACAATACTTTTAACAAAGGAATTTCCTTGTTCCAGAGTGTCTTTATTTCTCTTGCCAGGATGTGGATCGGCTTTTCCTCGTACGTTAAATTTGATTGTAGCTCTAAGTCTTCAAAATTTGTGATGATATGATCCTCATCCCGTACATATTTCTTTAGCATTGACACATGGAAAACATTGTGTACTCCAGCTAGGCTTGGTGGCAATGCTAATCTACATGCACAATTCCCAACTCGATCAAGGATTGGAAACGGTCCTATGAATCTTGGCTTCAACTTCCTTGATATTTTAAATCTGATCACCCACTTTGTAGGAGATGTCTTTAGGTACACAAACTCCCGAACTTGAAACTCTAGGTCCTTCCTTCGAGTATTAGCATAACTCTTTTGTCAATCCTGAGCTGCCTTAAGTCTTTGCTAAATGAGTTTCACCTTTTCAGTTAATTACCTCACCATCTCTGGCGCGACTATAACTACTTCGGTAGACTCCAACCAGCACGATGGAGATCTACAGGACCTACCATATAAGGCTTCAAATGGTTCCCTCCCTATACTGGCTTGGTAAGAGTTATTATAGGTGAATTCAGCCAAAGCTAAGTGTTTCTCCCAGTCACCTCCCTAGTCAAGAATGCAAGCTCTTAACAAATATTCCAAAGTTTAAATTGTCCTCTCACTCTAACCATCAGTTTGGGGATGATATGTTGTACTAAACTTAATTTGAGTTCCCATGGCTTTTTGGAAAGCTTCCCAGAAATGAGAGGTGAATAGGGAATCGCTGTCGGAGACTATCTTTTTGGAATCCCATGCAATTTGACAATATGGTTAACATATAATCTTGCTAGGTATTCCGCCGTTCTCATTGATTTCGTGGGGATGAAGTGAGCTACCTTATTTAGTTAGTTCACAACTACCCATATGGAGCCATGCTTATTTTGAGTTCTTGGGAGCTTTGAAATAAAATCGCATGTGACACACTCCAATTTCCATGTTGGTATTTGTAAAGGTTGCAATAGTCCTCCAGGTAGTTGACATTGGGCTTTGATTTACTGGCAAGTTTGACACTTAGAGACAAAATCCACAGCATCCCTCTTCATCCCAATCCACCAGTAGGTTCGTTTTAAATCCTGATACATTTTAGTAACTGCAGGGTGTATCGAGAACTTTGAGCGATGAGCCTCCTCCAAGATATTCCACCTCAGTGCATTATCCTTGGGTACACACAACCATCCTGCAACGGCCCGACCCAAAGTACAAACTAATGGGCCTAAGTCATTTCTTTAAAATGGTTATCCCAAGTTAAAGATCTATAGTCCATTCAACACTTATAAACAAGATCTTCCCCCAGTAGGTATTAGATGTGGGACTAAGTTGAGGGATCTCACAATCCACCCACCTTAGGAAATTTCATCCCCGAAATGCCTATACTTTGTCCTTTGCTAGCCCCACCCCACGACCTTTCTGGCCCGTGACCGGCAGCCTAGCCAACGTCCCTAGTCTTGGCCCGTTGCTAACCCCAGACCATGACCTTTTTTGGCCCATGACCAGCAGCCTAGCCAACGTCCCTAGTCCAGCCGACTATCTAACACATAACTAGGTTGCTCTGATACCACCTGTAACAACCCAGCCCAGAGTGAAAAATAATGGGCCTAAGTCATTTCTTTAAAATGGTGAACCAAGTTAAAGATCTATAGTCTATTCTCACTTATAAACAAGATTTTCTCCTAGTAAGTATTAGATGTGGGACTAAGTTGAGGGATCTCACACTTCCTCTAAATCTGATCACACTATTTGAATCAGCTACAATGTCAGGAATCTTGTCCAACATTATATTCAGCTCCTCATCACCCATTTGTGCTAGCTTAACACGATCAACTAAATCATTGGAAACAACCAAGTTTGCCAATAACCCTGTTAGTTGCTCCACCGAGTTGATAGCTACCACTTTTGCTGACATGGCCCAAAGTGTAGCTAGCTAATGACTTTTGTCCACTTTGCCCTTCCGACTCAACGCGTCGGCTACCACATTTGCATTCCCTAGATGGTATAAGATTTGAAAGTCATAGTCCTTCATGTAACACCCTGTTTCGGCTCACCCGTGAACCGACCCGGAAATGTCACCGGCGACCGAACCGTTCGCTAATCTAGTGGGTTCGGTTAAGCCGACCCAGATCTGCCCTCGGCGTCTCAAGATGGAGATGCAAATGTGAAGTGCATGGATGGGATGTGTGGGTTCTAACGTAGTCCTACATGCATGCTATGATATGCAAGCAAAACAAAACCAATCAACAAGTAAGAAATTTAAATAAAAATTCATTAATTTTTACAAAAAAAATGGACAAAATCTTCCCTAAAAGTGCAATAGGGGCCAACCTGTCCACAACAATGTATATAAATATTTTATCAAAATACGATAAAACATAACAATCTACCATGGCATTAAATTATTATCTCTTTCGTTTCAGTTGAACCGAGCCTGAACTCCAAACTTACTACTCATTCACATTCATCCGTTCATTTCATATCAAGCAATTTATTCAAACAAACACATCAAAACTATCACTCACGTAGCAATAACACATCATCATTATACGTTACACGCGGCAGGTACATGTGTGCGCGGTTCTGTGCTGCTCCTCCGCAGTCCCGACAGCTTTCATTGCTCGCATTCCTCACCTACATATATATAGAAAAACCGTCAGTAACGAGTGTTACCGGCCCGGAAAATAACTAATATCAATCTGGCACAGGAGAGCAAACTCTCCTGTTGAATGAAAACCATATACTTCCTCAAGAACTCTCATCAGGGCACATATGGGAGCCGTCGCCCTCGGGTCGACAGTGTCCCTCTTTCTTTCTCATTCTCATACCTTGGCCATCTCTCTATCGCTTCTCGCATCGAATCTCATTCCTTTCCGCCCTCTGCACCTTCCATATTACTCCTGGCCTTGAGTACGAAGGCCGAGCACTCTCAGGCAGTCGCCTTTAGTACCCTTTAAAACCACAAGTCTAGACATGCGCTGCAATGCAGTACCCGTGAACCTCCACACTTCTCCGGGTTTGAGGAACTCAAAGGTGGAGTTGTCGAGATCCCTCGGGATTGAAACGGCTCGTACACCATTCCAGAGCCCACTATCGACTCACATGTGCCCGCTCGCGTAGCACGGTAGTCGGATTTCCCTCATTCAATCTCTCACAAAAACCCGAAAACTATACATATATATAGGTCTGGGTTGGGATTTATACAATAGGCCCGAAGGCAACGTGAGCTGGATCTGAAGTTCGAAAACAAACTCGAGGGATCTCATCCTCGAGGGTTATTAATCCAAAAAGAACTATTGGCATAAATGGCCCGAGTTAAGTGGGATCCGATAAAACACCACTTAACTCGTCCTGCACATGATAAATCAAATACACAATGGAATAGCGTAAAACAGAGAACGAGTCCTAAACGGACCCGGTAGAAGCTCCAAACGGGTCCACGCGCCTAGGCGGCGAGCTCCTACACCGTACCTACACAATCAAGCTAAAAACTAACGCCCGCATGATGAATCACACATCCTATAGCATGCACACACAATCAACACAATCACGCATCAATCAACACACATCAACCTATATCAATTCTAGCAAGTCTACTTAGGCTAGTTTGCATTAGATCACGATCATTACCTAGTTACCCTAATTAGTTTCTTAGCCTCCATTTTTAACACCACTCAATCAAACAAATTTCATATTTTATCCTTAATCAAATCTACATTTATATATATTATTATAACACACAATTCACCAATCCTAGCATGCAATTCTAATAATCAATACTTTCAAATAATTAAGTTAAAATAAATTATACCTCGCGTCGTCGAAAATCGGCGACGGCTAGGGTTTCCGTTTCGTGGCTCGAAACTCGAATTCGGCACCTAGCGGCGTCCGAAGTCCGATCAGATTGGACCGGGTGCGTTCGGCGGATGATCCGGCGAATTTCCCACGAATCCAATTTTCCGGCGGTTTTCCGGCGAGTGTCGGCAGTTTTCCGGCAGATTCCGACGGTTTTCCGGCGATGATTCGGGACGGGGCAATCAGAGGGTCTATCGGCACCAGCTCGACGAGCTTGGTCCAATGGTGGTGTCAAACAAGGTAGCCGGGGCGGCGATGGCCGTCGACGGCGGCGTCGAAAATGGGTGGCGGCGGCGGCGTGCTCCGATCGGGGCTGCGGCCGGCCTCGACGGCGGTCGGGATGATGGGGGAAACGTCGGCGACGGCGAGGGGGTGAGACTGGTGGTCACAGCGGCGGCGACGGCGACCGAACGGTGGCGGAATCCGGCTCGGAGTGGCGACGGCCGAGGCGGCCTCGTGGCGTCGCGGCGGCGCGCTGGCAGGCGATCGGTGGCCGGGGTTGGTCGTGGCGGCACGGCGACGGCACGGCAAGGCAGGGGGCGTCGATCGGCGGCAGCGCGGCGTCGGCGGCGGCGGCGACGGCAACACACACGGCGAGGGTTTAGGGAGGGTAAGTGTCGGGAGGGAGAAGAATACCCTCAATGGCAGTTTCGTAAATAAGTATTGACTCGATTCCTACTCAAGTCAAAATAATAACTAGTTCGTAATAAATTCTAAAAAAATCTAGAAAAATATGGAAAAATTCCATAAAATAAAACAAACACAACAACATCCAAATGGCATGCTCTATAACTAATAACCCACCCGAATATAATCCAACGCGTCCTAACGCGTTATTCGGCCTAAAACTATTTCTCCGATCAAACATATAAAAAGAAAAAAATACTGCATACTTTCATATATTCTGATAACTCATATCTCACCATCTTCTCGACGTTATCATCATATATTCAAGTACACCTGACTCTCATCGCTCATAACTCACGGCTGGCCTCGACTCAGCACGCGGTTCATGAAACTGACTCGACTCGAACCAACGGTCGAACCGACTGGTTCGGTAACGTAAAACCCTGACTCGAGTCACGGGTTTCATACTTCAAATATTCTATCCACCGCCTCTATCGAAGGTTAAAGTCATTCTGGGTGAAGATATACTTCAAACTCTAGTGGTCAATGGAAGACTTCGAGCTGGGCTCCATACAAGTAGTGTCTCCAAATCTTCAGGGCAAAAACCACTGCTGCCAGTTCCAAGTCATGGGTTGCATAATTTTGCTCATGAATCTTCAATTGACGAGAGGCATAGGCCACCACCTTACCTTCTTGCATAAGGACGCATCCTAAACCCAACGGAGACGCATCACTGAAGACTACGAATCCTTCATTACCATTTGGCAGGGTCAAGACTGGTGCAGTTGTTAAACTCTTCTTTAGAGACTGGAAACTCTCCTCACACTTACTACTCCATTCAAACTTGACCCCCTTCCTTGTGAGTTTGGTCATCGGCGATGCTACTAAGGAGAAGTCTTTAATGAATTTCCTATAGTAACCCGCTAAACCAAGGAAGCTTCTGATATCAGTGACTGACTTAGGTTGTGGCCAATCAGTGACTGCTTTCACTTTTGATGGATCCACTGCAATTCCAGCCTTTGAGACAATATGACCAAGGAAATTTACCTCCCTCATCCAGAAGTCACACTTTGAGAGCTTGGCGAACAGTTGATGTTCTCTCAGAACTTGAAGAGTAATAGACAGGTGCTTCACATGCTCTTCTTCATTATTTGAATAGACCAGAATGTCGTCCACAAATACGATAATAAACTTGTCCAGGTATGTGTGGAATACTGTGTTCATGAGTGACATAAAGGCCGCTGGTGCATTTGTTAGACCAAAAGGCATAACCAGAAACTCATAATGTCCATACCGAGTTCGGAAAGCCGTTTTCTGTATGTCTGACTCCTTTACTCGCAACTGGTGATAACCAGACCGCAAGTCTATCTTAGAAAATATTCCGGCTGTTTTTAGCTGATCAAACAAGTCATCAATCCTCGGTAAGGGGTACCGATTCTTGACTGTCACTTGATTGATTTTTCGATAGTCAATACACAGCCGAAGTGATCCATCTTTCTTCTTCACAAAAAGAACAGGGGCTCCCC
Organism: Piper betle; assembly: GCA_033002965.1. Lineage (NCBI taxonomy): Eukaryota > Viridiplantae > Streptophyta > Magnoliopsida > Piperales > Piperaceae > Piper > Piper betle. The sequence continues at coordinate 548 of JAURVB010011637.1, read as the reverse complement.
AGGGTGAAGTACTTGGTCTGATGAAGCCTACCTGCAACAACTCTTCTAGTTGACTCTTTAACTCCTTGAGTTCTGCTGGAGCCATGCGGTATGGTGCTTTAGAAATTGGTGTTGTTCCAGGTGCTAGGTCAATGGCAAACTCCACTGCCCGCTTAGGAGGTAACCCTGGAAGTTCTTCTGGGAATACATCGGGAAACTCTGCTACCACAGGAATCATGGACAACTCTTTGGGTTTTGACTCCGACTCAACTAAGTTAGCCAAAAAGGCTTTACAACCCTCACCAAATAACTCGACTGCCTCACCAATCGACACGATACAAGAAGATGGATCATGCGATGACCCGTTGAAAATGACTCCCATCTCACAATTACAAGGTTTTGTCACCACTCTCTTCCCTTTACAGTCAAGAAAAGCCTGGTGTGCAGACAACCAGTCCATTCCCAATAGTACATCATACCCTTTTACCCCATATATGATAAAGTTCCACACATAGGGTTTCCCTTGTATATTTAAGGATAGGTTAGTCACTCCTAAAGTTGTGACTTCA
>JAURVB010011634.1:0-14890 GCA_033002965.1 Piper betle | reverse complement strand
GGTTGTCATCTTGCTTCTGTTTAAAAAATATGGCACTAAACATCAGCACTTAATCTTAATCCCCTTTGAGTTACCTAAGCTTTTGCTGGTCGTCTTGCACTTTTTTTCTGTCTGTGATTAGGAACCTGACTTTTTTCCCTAATATGTTCTCAGACAAGAAGAATTGATAAAATCATAAAGTACAGAATATTTAAGCTAATAAAAGTGCGTCTGCCAAATTGTATGCGTTAAAATGTTTAATATTCAGCCATCTTTCTGCAGCCACTTACTTATGGGCGAAGCATCCCATTTGCGGAATTATGTGCTCGGATGGATGTAGTTGATACCCGTAGAATCAAGAGGGTGACAACCCGTTTTATCATTGATAGAGTATGGACTCAGATGACTGTTTCAACTCTATTCTGACGAGCCCAATTAGCAGGAGAAGGTTTTGTGTTTCTTCAAGTAGCAGCTGTTTGAGCATGTTTTTTATATTGGAGGATGTTGCAATCGCCGCAGCAGGGCCAAGTCAGAGCCTTCCAGACGGCAACTGGTTCAGACGTCGAACTGACTGGCTTCTACTAAAGCTTTCTGTACATTTCAAAGCTCCAAAACCGATGGCTGAATTTCAGCTACATGCCATGGCTTCTAATGGATGTGTTTTGCTTTTACATCATGTTTTTTCACTGTACAAATTCGAGTCTTTATTATCGAAAAAATCATTGAAGTGGAAGAGTTATTGCTGATAGTTATGTGCAAAAGAAGCTTCAATGTGGCGTTCTTTTCATTTTTGCCTTCATTTTCACAGGCATCGTCGATACCACTGTCACTTAATAATGTTTTCACCTACAAGTATCTAATGCACCCAAATGTAGTTAAGCTAAAAAAATTATTGTTAATTAAGGGAGCGATTCTAAATTAGATCAATCTTTTTGAAGGGCAAAATTCTATTTATTATCACTTACATATCATATGAAATCATTAGCTTATCGTCTATAGGCGCAATTCTATTTATTATTTCACCAATCATTCCAAATTAAAATATAGCTTATAACTAATTAAATTTTTTTCCCCAAATATTATATAATTGGTAAAATTAAATGAGTCAATTTTGAATTAATTATATGGTTGTAATGCAAGGCTATATTGTTATCATTTAGATATAGATTATGTTATAAGTGATTTTACTTAGAAACATAATTTTTTACTGACAAATATTTAATTTAGTAGTTAAGTTAATGATCATAATCCCATTTAGAAAAAAAATCATTTAGTCAAAAGTTTTATAGCTAAGGTAATTAATTACATACTATGTTTTAGTTTATAATATTAATTTAAGATGTATATATATACTTATAATTGTAAGCGGCAAAATTTTATTCGTATAATTTTAGCCTTTTCACAATTAGTAAAAGCTGTAATATTAGAATAGGAATTAATGGTTTGGCTTCAGTTTAAGGTTTTAAAATTTGATAACACACTTACCACAGAGAGCCATTTACCTAGCATTATTTGCAGCCTGTTTATATCCACACATTTAATTTAGTAAACTATTTAGTGACTTCCAAAACCAATCTTACGAAAATAAGAAAGAAAATTTGAGGTCCTCCACAACTTTGCATATCCTTCTCTCATGAGCCGCTTATTTAGGATAAGCTTTGGCTTGCATGATAATTACTAGCAAGCAGCCAAGGCAACCCCTCCTTTTAATATTTATCAAGGTTTACTGTTCTATAAAGGAAAATCTCTTAAGCACCACTAATAGTTTTAGTGCTTAAAGTTTTCAAGGACCCAAAAAATTGTCATGTTGGCCTGATCCAAGTAGCGTATTCAATGAGCGAATCAAATTTATAGTAAGGAAAATTTTAACGGTGCACATAACATTGCTCGTCTACAAATACCTGAAAGATGAACAATTAACGTTCCTGCAAATTTGGAGGGGAAGATTACCACACAGTGGTCGAATTAGGAGAATTGTGATCAATATCTGAGACAAGTGTAGTTGTTAATCAAAATGGGTAAGAATGTGTTTGTTTCAATGGCCGACGTCGCCATGGCCACCTTGTCCATTGTGCTCTTCCGGCACCGTTCCAAGCTGCAGGTGAACGGCATAAGGTGACCGGGAGTTTGTGAGCGCATCTCATTTATTAGATCAATGGGTATATATATCGACTCCAATCAATCCTCTCTCTTATTTTCTTGACTTAATGATTTGACAAAATTAATCTCATATTCAATACATACGGTAAGATAAGATATGATCTATTAATGAGAGTGTGCTTATAAATCTACAATTTAAATTAATTACTTTTAAAGAAATAATTTTAACTCATAATCATGTCATACTTGAGTCAGATTACTAGAGATTATCTAATAATAGGACTATATTGGATAATCAATTAGATTGAACATGAACTAGGTTCATGACTTAATGTAAAGAATATTGAAGATATAATTTCCTAAAAAGTATAGTAAGATATGTAATATTCATGGGCTACATATCTCCGATTAAAACAAATCAATTTGAAAAAAATAAATTGGCCCACTCATATATAGAGCTAAGAATTATATGAATCAATACTATACAATTCTTCATTTCACATTCAAAAGACACAAAACTAAGAGTTCGAATTTATACCTTCTAGGAAATTAACTTACCCAAATTTCTTCATGTAATAGACAGTCAATGTGTGTAATCAAATTATTATATATATTCTCTAACAGTGGAGATACATTTAATGTGAAATGTTTTTGAAACCATATTAATTAATATTGCTAAAATTAAAATTCCAAAGCTTCTCTCATCCCATGCATCTCCTCTGGTCTATAAATACCTCAAAGATCTACACTTTTCACGCTAGTCTGGAGTGGCAGATCACCAAGGGGGTTGAATTACGAGAATTGTAATTGTGATCAATCGACTGGTGCTTGTCTTGTTTTAATTTAAGATGGGTATGAATGAGTTTGTTTCAATGGCCGAAGTCGCCATGGCCACCTTGTCCGTTGTGTTCTTGATCTCCGGCACCGTCCAAGGCCAATGGCTTAATGACGCTCGCGCCACTTTCTACGGTGACCCAAGCGGCCGCGAGACTGAGAGTATGTCATTGACTCATAGAAGTTAGGATAATAAGGCGCAAATGGTATTGCCATGTGTAATTGATAATTTCGCATATAGATATGCTTGTTAATTAGAAGGAGGTAACATTATACGTGCCTTATAATAATACATATTAGCAATATATATATATATACTCATTTTCATTTTCATTCTAGGCAAAGTCCATCTTCTTACAATCAAGATGAAGAGGAATAAATAATTTTGGTTAGTGTAATATTATACTTTGTACCCAAAACTCCTCCAACTAATTCTTCTTCCTCCTCTCATAAATCAAAGAGTAATCTTTCACTTTCTACTAGAGATGAAATTAGAATAACTTTAAACCTTATGGGTTGGCCAAAAACTTTAATTCAAACCCTTTGTTACTGTATACAAGATGTCCCCTCTTTGTATTTGTTTCTAATCTTAGTATCGTCATTCAGACAGTCTAATTGGCAAAAAAAATTCTTTCCTTTTTCATAATATATATTATATATATATTTATATATGTTAAATGATCCTTTACATGTAGTAAAGCATTCGTGTCCCCTATATCAATTTATTGACATATATTATGTTCAAGCTGAGTTTTATTATCAACTTGCATATTTAGAAATGCTGCCAATTATGGTCGGACAATTTTTTTAGCAACGAACGGTATAATGATCCGAGCTACATTGTTCTTATTTTTGCTACGTACAGAGCTGGCGGCTTGTGGGTACGATGAGAACAGCGGATACGGCGTGAACAACGCCGCTCTCAGCACCGCACTGTTCAACGACGGACTAACCTGCGGCGCCTGCTACGAAATCCAATGCATCAATTCCCCAGCTTGCCACCTGGGGAAGGCGATCACCATCACCGCCACCAACTTCTGCCCACCGAACAACTCCAAGACCGTAGACGTATGGTGCAACCCTCCCCAGAAGCACTTCGACCTTAGCCAGCCCATGTTCCTCCAAATCGCCGAGTACAAGGCCGGCGTCGTTCCCGTCCAATACCGGCGCGTCCCCTGCGTCAGACGTGGTGGCATCAAGTTCAACCTCAAGGGCAACGACAACTTCCTCTTGGTGCTCGTGTACAATGTGGCCGGTGCCGGGGATGTTAATGGGGTGCAGATCAAGGTTGGGAATGGTGGGTTCTCGGACATGACCCATAACTGGGGCCAGAACTGGCAGTTCGGTGGCAATGCTCGGAACCAGGTGTTGTCGTTCATTGTGAGGACCAGCGATGGGAAGACGGTGGAGTCCGACGATGTTGTGCCGGCGAATTGGCAGTTCGGCCAGACCTTTGAGGGAAAGCAGTTTTGATTATTTATATATGTATGCATGCCAAGCATATGGTGAGATCTTTGGCTAGTGCTATATTCTGATTAAGGGTTAACAAGAAAATGAGATCAAGCTTGGAAAAATAATAATAAATTTTGAGATTATACCTCATGACTTGTTTTAGCTGGCATGCATGCATGTTCGATGTGCACCTAGACTTGCATGCCTCATTTTGTTTAAGATATAAATAAATCGTTGTGAAATTATTAATGTTAATGCACCATAATGTGGGAAGTGTAATTAAAACTGTTATTAAGATGTCAGACAATTGAAAATTGTTCTGTCTCTGGAGATTAAGCTTAGGGCAGCTTAACCTTTCTTTTACTTATTGCACGGTAATTAATTCATTCAGATCTTGTATCTAAGGCTTCAAATGATCAAATGCTTGTTTAGAGGAAAGCACTTACATAAAAATATTATCAGGATGATTTAGTTATTTAAATTCTACTTTGCAATAATTCACATCATCAGTTCCAGATGCCATATATAGACCTGATGCTTTGACGGAAAGTGGTTACAAGCCGCCGTTCGTGGTCGGGATTAAGAGGCTGTTCCAACTCAGCCCATAGATCGTCTTGGAGAATTTCCGCCTGCGGTAGCTCCATGTGAAGGGGATAAGCTGGAGATCGGGGGTACGTGCGTGCCGGGTTCATTTCTAATGGAAACTTCTTCAAGTTCCTGAACATTGGTTGGGAAACTAACGATTGGAGAAACTTGTACTTTACAGTAGTAGTAAGTTTGAACAAATTTTATAACGAACTGCTAAAACAAAACCATTAATTTTTTATTTAATTGTTAACAATAAATTGAAAACAGTAGCAATAAAGCCTTCAGAAATTAGTTGTTGTTTTAAAATTTGTTCAAACTTGCTTCATTTGAAAACGTAGTTAAATCTACCGTCTCATCTCCTTCTCTCCTCCTTCCTATTCTCCAGATCCTCCCACTGGAACCATTGAGACCACTGCCGGAGAGGAAGGTCGACCCTCTCCCTCGATAAAAGATTCATTTGGTTTTTCATTTTTTGTTTGGTTGGGTAGAGCATTTTGGGTTTTTGTGTTCTTGATTTGGTGATCGTCGCTGTGGCAGAGTCGAGATCGAGCTCGTTGACGGTGGAGTGCAGTTGTGCGCGACGGCAATATCGTTGGTGGCGGTGGTGGTAGCGATCGTATTTGTCCTTGTTGATTGCATCGAGCTCCGACGGTCGGCGAAACGTTGACAAGAGTTCCACAACTCTGGCGGCCTTGTCGGCGGGTCCAGACGTGTGTTTTGATTGATAAAAGTTGTGTCCTTAATTGTTGGTTGGGTTGGGATGGCGAAAGATTTTTGTTTTCCTTTTTCTTTTTCAATGAGCATAAACGAGGCTGAGGAAAGCATGTAAAGAGATGTGGCTTGATTGAATGCTCTAATACGAAAGCATCTTAAAAGATTACGAGCTCGATCTGGAGAATAGGAAGGAGGAGAGAAGGAGATGAGATGGTAAGAGGTAGAATAGAGATTTAGATTTTTGGAAGAGGTAGGGTGGGGTGCAGCATGCTTCCTCCCACAGCAGCCCCCAGCAACGGCGTTATGAACGTCTCTCATAATTTTTCATGTGATGGATGTGATGCAACTTATTCCATATGCATGCAGTATCTCCGCCTTCACCGAGAGTGATGATCAGATGCCTCGTCTTTTTAAGATAGATAATAATAAATATTTGAAGGATTTGTGACTGGAAGCTCTCCTAATCAATTAATTACAGATACTCTAATGGAAAAATCCTTAATATTAATCAAATTCATAAAAAGTAATATTTTTAATTTTATGTAAATTAGAAAATTATAATGGTCGATCAATGTAAGGTATATATGGGGGTATAAACGAGCCGAGTAGAGATATTTTTGAATTCGATGCGATTTTTGCAAGCATATTTGAGTTTATTTAAGTGCTTGACGAACTTTGATATATTATGGGTCGAGCCGAGCTCGTTTAAAATTCATGGTGTTTACGTTCGGCTCATGTTTGGTTTGTTGTGTTTCGAGTCAAGCTCGAGCCGAGCGAATGCTTGTGCTTGGCTCGTGCTCGACTTATATTTGATCAAAATTTTCTTTCCACTACTATATAAGTTCAATATAACCTTAATAGTATTGACAAGCAGAGTCGAGCCGAGTATTTTTCGAATTTGAACACATCAAACTCAAGTTTCGAGCCAAACACTCCTTAGCTGAAGTTCTATTCATTGTTCAACGAGCTATTAATTTCGAACTGAGCATTTTTTTAGCACAAAATTAACAACCACGAGTTTAAGGTGAATTGAACCGAACGTAAAATGTTTACAAGCAGGTTTGACTTATTTACACCTCTAGGTATATACTTCAAAATAAGGTGTGAATAAGGTATAATACTATTTAATAGAGTGCTACACATAAATTACTTCAACCTCTGCTAATTAAATTCTATGCTTCCTTATAAAGAGGTATATATGATTAATTTGGGCTGTTCTACCTCATAAGAGATCAACAGTGATCGATCTCCGAGAGTGGCATTTTGCTTCAGAAGGTTGTAATGCCATGATAGCGTCATCTGTTTTCCTCCTTTCTAGGGAAATTTGTCATGTATTATTTTAAATTGATTGTTAAAGATTAGTGAACTAGTTCAAGATGATCAACTCGAACACGAAGGAGATTAAGCATTAAGAAGTCATATTTGAAACAACGGGAGGAGATTTGGGGGACAATATCATAGTCACCGTTAATATATATGATTTCTTTTTTACTCTTTTTTCTTTCTTTCTCTTTTAAAAAAATCATAAAATTTTGAAGAAAAATCATTATTGGTAATTATTAAAAGACATGTTTTTCATATAATCTTATTGGTAATTATGGTTAGCAAAATCTCATTTTGCTTTCGTAGAATTTGTTCTATGTTACAAAACCAATCTACTTTTATCTATTCCCGTTAATAAAAGGAGAGCTCAATATTGACCTAAAATTAAAAATAGGAGAACCCGTTAATTAAAATATAAGAAAAATCTAAAAAATATAATAAAAATGCCTCCTAGAGAGGGTCACGAGTTCAAATCTCGATAACCTTAATTTTTTAAATAATAATAATAATAATAATATCTTTTATGGTAAAAGGTCATGGGTCTATCTAATTATCATGAAAAATAATAGAATAAAATTTTTTAAAATTTATAATTCATCTTTTCATTCAAATAGGATATATTTTTAAAATCAATCACAGTCTATATCTAATATATTCGATTATTATATTCTATCTTATTATTAAATAAAATTTTATATATATAATTAAAATATTTATCGTATAGGTCGTGCATGCATGATATCTTTCCTAGTATTAATAAAAAAAGAGCTTAATACTAGCTTGAGATCAAAAGTAGGAGAATCAACTAATTAAAATAAATAAAAATATTTAAAAATATAATAAAAATAAAAGGCCACGGATTCAAAACTCATTACCATTAGTTTCTTTTAAAAAAATTAAAAAAAATATTTCAGGGTATAAGGTCACGGGTTCAAAATCGGCTAACCTTAGCGTCTAACTTAATTTCGATTAATAAGAGTATGTCTAATTATTTTGAAATAAAATATAATAATAAATAAATCATTATAATTCATCATTTTATTCAAATAAAATATATCTTTAAAGTCATTCACAATATATATATATATATAACATATTAAATCATCACAATATATTTCATTCTTCGATGAGAGTTTATATATATAATTAAAATTTATTATGTATAACTTATATATGGCGCGACATCTTGCCTAATTAATATTATACCAATTAAATAAAATCAATTATAGGTTTGATTATTCAGTTGGTCCGATAGTGAACAACCCTAGCCGTGCGAACTCTCCCTCTAGCCCAACCCATGTTTGGCCCGAACCGTTTCGGTCTCTTCTTCAATTCCGGTTCGGCGCGCGCCCGCCATAGCCATGGACGACGACGACGATGCCCCTCCCATGGCCGTCGAGATCGCCGGTGATTCAACGCCGGCGGCAGACGCAGGAAATGAATCCGTTGGCGTCACCGTCATCACCGGGTACCTCGGCGCCGGCAAATCCACGGTGAGTTAGGGCTATGTTGATGAACAATTTCGAGCTATTTGCGACCAACAATCACAATCTGAAATTTTGTTTGAAATGAATGAAAAAAGTTGTCTTATTTGATCTCGAAATTTTTTTTTGTAATTCCCAGTTGGTTAATTACATATTGAATGCGCAAAATGGGAAGAGGATTGCGGTGATTTTGAAATTTTGATTGAAAAGTTGTCTGCTTTGATCTCAGCAGTGTTGTTTGTGATTTTCAGTTGGTTAATTACATATTTGAATGCACATAATGGGACGAGGATTGCGGTGATTTTGAAATTTTGTTTGGAAAAGTTGTCTTCTTCGAACTCTGCAGATGTTGTTTGTGATTTTGATTTGGTTAATTACATATTCAATGCGCAAAATGGGAAAGAGGTTTGCAGTGATTTCGAAATTTTGATTGAAAAATTGTCTTCTTCGATCCCTGCAATGCTGCTAGTGATTTTCAGTTGGTTAATTACATATTGATTGCGCAAAATGAGAAAGAGGATTGCTGCGAGTTTGAAATTTTGATTGAAAAAGTTGTCTTCTTCTATCTCTGCAACGTTGTTAGTGATTTTCAGTTGGTTAATTACATATTGATTGCGCAAAATGAGAAAGAGGATTGCTGGATTTAGAAATTTTGATTGAAAAAATTTTCTTTGAACTCTGCAATGTTTGTGATTTTCAGTTGGTTAATTACATATTGAATGTGCAACATGGGAAGAGGATTGCGGTGATTTTGAACGAGTTTGGCGAAGAGATTGGTGTGGAGAGGGCAATGATCAACGAGGGGGATGATGGAGGTCTTGTGGAGGAGTGGGTTGAGCTGGCTAATGGGTGCGTTTGTTGCACTGTTAAGCACAGTTTGGTTCAAGCACTTGAGCAGCTGGTGCAGAGAAAGGACAGGTTATGGTTCCCTTGGATATTCTTTTAAGCTGCTTAGTTTATGATTTTTCTCTGTGTAGTGGGATGTATTTTTTGCAGATTTAACTGAGAGGAAAGTTTGTGAATTGATAGAAAATTCTAGAAACTTGGATAGATGAAGGCTTAAGAGACCATCTTCCTTTTTTCTTTAATTGTTCCATTAATGAGTCTTCCTATTACTGTTCTGTTAGTATATCTCTTTAGTAGATCTTTTATAGCAATTCTTTTGTGTTTGAAAAGTGGAATTGGAGATTAATTTTGCATTCGTGTTTGGTGTGTTGGTTTATGTCTTGGCTGAACAGGTTTACATTTGTTTCACGCAGGCTTGACCATATATTGCTAGAAACAACTGGATTAGCTGATCCTGCTCCACTTGTATCTGTTCTTTGGCTGGATGATCAACTTGAATCGGAAGTCAAGCTTGACTCTATAATTACTGTGAGCATTTGGTTGCTCTTTTCTATCAGTATTCAGTAGTCAAATTTTCTGCTCTTTTGGTATCTATTTATCATCTCCTGCACTAATTCAGTATATCTCTCTTGTCTCGTCTCACATGCTTCCTTTTAGTGCTATGTTTAATTTATTACTGGGGTTTTATTATTTATACGTACTTCTTAGGTGTTGGATGCAAAGAATCTGCCGCTGCATCTTGATAAAAATGCCGGTTCAACCTCATTTCCTGAATCATTTCTACAAATAGCATATGCGGTAACCATCATAACATTGTCTTAATCTAGCTTCTGCTTTTTATTTGTATCCGTATAATAGTTGATTGCATATGTTCCTATTTTGGCATGTTTCTTACAAACACTGGATGTCTTTTTCCCTGTAGGATGTGATAATTCTTAACAAGGTTGACTTGCTTTCTCCAGAGAAATCTGGAACCATTGATGCTTTAAAAGGCCTAGAAAAAGAGATTCGTGAGATTAACCCACTTGTCAAGATTATCCGAACTGTTCGTTGTGAAGTTGATTTAAGTGAGATACTGGATTGTCGGGCATATGATGCTAAGGTTAGTTGTGTCTTGAATGTAAGGTTATTATCAAGACTTCAAGGTTGATGTGATATAGTTTTTATTCCCAATATTAGCATGCAGCTTATTTGGAGTTGTCGCTGAAGGAGAGCAAATTTTCATCTACTGCTAGTCGTCATGATAAGAGCATGCGCACCTTGTGCATAAGTGAATCAAGGGAAGTTGATCTTGACAAGGTATTGCATTTTCTGGTCTTTTCAAATGATTGGCTTTTGCAGGCAGACATCTTAATTTATCCATGTTTTTGTGGATAGTTTTGTTTGTAGTTTAAATTAGCTCATCACCTTAGCTTACAGTAGATTTTTTTATTATACCTCAGTTAATATCTGTGCTAATGGCCACAGAAGCTCTGAGCATAGTGCTAAACAATTCCAAAATTGGAGACCACTGGAAAGAGTTCCCATACTCAAATTTGTATTGTATTACCACCCTACCTGAGGTTTGGGACTGATATATCAGAAATGTACTTACTTGCAATTAAGTCCTTATGAGTCTTAACTTCTGTAACTTCTCAAATAATCAAATAAAGTTTTGATCAATTGATACTATTGATACAAAGGAGGCTCTTTGCTATTAACGCATTCGAATTATGCTTTCTAATTTGATTGTTATAGTTACATGACTATTAGCTGGAATGTAGAAGATTCTTTTCTAGTGTGTTTGGGTCTGTCAAAATGGAGTATTTGAACAGACTTGTGCCCTGTATTTGTGAAATATGATTTTTTAAAAGACAAATATAAAGAGAAAACAAAGCAAATATGCAGTTTATATGCCTTTATTGGAGCCTTTTCATTTAGGTTCGATTATGGCTTGAGGAGATATTGTGGGAGAGGAAATATAACATGGATATTTACCGCTGCAAAGGAATTTTGAGGATTCATAATTCTGATCAACTTCATACGTTACAGGTTACATTTACTTTTGGCTCACTATGATATTGTTGTTTTGCCATCATCTGATTCCTTATGTAACTTTAGACAACTAACAATGTCTAGTGTTTGGCAGGCTGTGCGGGAGATATATGATATAGTTGCTGCTCGAAAATGGCAACAAGAAGATCAGTTGAACAAGATAGTTATAATAGGCAAGGCTAAAATTATGTTAATGGTACATGTATTTTATTTTATATTTAGATAGTAGAGCAACTCATTTAATAGTTCGTTCTGTCCGTGGATTGCAGGTCGAAATCTTGATGAGAATGTTCTGCAGGAGACCTTCAAGGCCTGTGTAGCAATGTGAACACCACAATTACCTAGGGTCATTGACAACTAGAGCACAAACAAGAAGTCTAAATGTATTTTTGTATTGACATTTAGTTCTTCTCTGCCATTAATATGTGATCATCCTGGTTTAACTCAAATGAGCCTTAGAGAATCGCGGCGCTTTGTTCACCACATGCATCAATTTTGCCCTATCCCTTGTATTATGCACCACCACTCTTATCGGTCAAAGCATTAATCTTGCTATTTGCAGATTATTTTAAAAGTAGTATAGAAAAATAGTTATTAGTTGCTGTATTTGATGAATAATGTTAGAGCTTTGAAATCAAGTCTGGATGCAAATATTTGATTTTATTTCTCATGTTAAGAGTAGAACAATTTGATCTCTTTTGAATGCATCTCATGAAGGATGCCCAGAAATTGAATAACTAATAAAATGTAGAATGCAAGCCATCATCTTTGTTTCACGGCCAACCAGAGGATCAAGAGCTTGAGCAAGATAGGTGACCAGGAGTGTTGGAGGAAGTAACTTCTACATTGGAGCAGGAAGCCGTGGGTTCTCCACCTTCTTCTCCATTATATTTCAAGTTGATCTCGCTCATCTCCACATTCTCGCATGGTCGTTCTTTGCTACATTTTAGAGTCACTGCAACCTTCGAGGACGACACTCCTTCTATGTTCTTAAAGGTGACACCTTTGATCTTCACTCCTTCAGGATGCTGCATTTTTTCAGAAGATTTGTCCTTTATATATTGGTAATTCTTATGCAATTACAAACTGAGTTGTGCAAAATCAATGTTCCAAATACTTCTTTCTAGCAAGTGAAAGAGAAACTTTTCTCGATGAGAAAACTAGTTCAAGTATTGCTGCTATGAATTTGTGTTGAAGTGAATGCTGTTTGATTCTTTAGGCTAAATGGTTAAACCATCGAAATTACTTTTACTATATGAGTTTAAGACTCATGTACCTGTCGTTCGCAAGAAGTGGTATAGGGGCAGTATTCTTGGTCGATGATGATGGGATTGTAGACGTCGTTCATGATGACATTTTCGAATTTGATGTCGGAGGCAGTAATGCCGACGGGAGACGACTCCCATGACTTGATTCTTACACCGTTGGTGGTGTTGGTGAGGGTGCAGTTCAAAACGCGTATCCCCGCCACATCATGCTCGTTGCTGTACTTCCCCAGGCTGCCAATGCTGATGCCATGGCCGGGGCCGCAGGTGACTTTGGAGATGTTGATGTTTTGAGTCCCCGGCCCGAGCGAGATGCAGTCGTCTCCGGTGCCTATCTTCGATTTTGTGATCTTTATGTTCTTCGATTCACCGATGTGAATCCCATCTGTGTTGGGGCTATCACCTGGTGCAGTGATTGTAATGCCTTGGATGTCCATGCCGTCGCATTCGAAGATGATTATGTGGAAGAACTTGCTATCCAGGGAAGTTATGCCTTTAATCGTCCCATTTTTTATGAAGCTAAATCTTAGTGACTACAAGACCACAAAATTAAAATGATTAATATAAAAGCCCCAGTCATCTATAGTAACAACAGTGACTTGACGACTCTAAGTCATCCCTTCCAAATAACTAATTAGCTCGTGTTCTACTGATATACCCAACACCTCTTTCCATGATTCAAAGATTAGAAGGGTGACTTACAGTGGGAAGCAGTTTGCATTTCATCTGTTTGGGGCACAAATTGTGAGGCCAAGCAGCAGGACCTTTCCCATCGAACGAACCATCGCCGAGGAGGGCGAAGTTGTTGATGTATTGGAACGATATCCAACCTTCAGCGCTGAATTTTTCAAGGCCTGGTGCAATCACTTCGCCGTCTACTTTCGCCACAGTGGAACCTTTGCATGGCCCTCTCAATGTCACTTGTCCTACTAAGAATGCCCCCTTTGGTATCAAAACTTGCCCCACCCCATCATACTCGCATGCTCCTTTCCAGGACTTCACCAAAGCCTACATATTGGTAACAACATGAATTATAGCCATTGCATTTGATTCGTATAATAAGATTTTTCTGAAAATGAAGCTGCAGTTTAACATGAATACATCTTTTACAAGTTTACCAATATTGGGTATCTCTCACCTCAGTGATGTCTGAATCCCCACCAGCTTTAGCACCATATTCTTTCACGTTGAAGATTTTAGTGTCACCGCCTGCCTCGACAATCCCTACTAACAAGATCAGTAAACAAACAGCATCACAAAGGGACCGTCTAAAAGCCATTGCTGACACAACTAAAGAAGGAGGGAAAGGTTTGGAAAGGCTTATTCTTTCTTTGCCTTTCCCTCTTTCTAATAACTCTGTGTCCTAGCTTGCATGGGTGCATGGGATGCATGCATGGATCACTATTTATGTTGTTTTCGGTTTTCCTAATTTGAGGATGATCAGCTCTTGCACCTGTAGCTTGCAACTTCTTTTTGTTTGTTTTGTAAAACAAACAATCCACAAAACAGAACGAAATGTCCTCTTTGGTGGTGGAGTTTTGGGTGGCATCGCCACCAATCACATCATCAGAAATTACCCCTTTGGGGTAATTTTGTAACCTGTTTCGGCAATATCTATATTATTTAAAATTCTTAAAAAGTTTCGTCCAAAATCTGAGATGTGATTGGCTGCGATGAGCGACACCCGGATATTGGCCACCGTAGGGCATTCTTTCTCCAGAAAACATGATCTTTTTTTTGTTACGTGTCCACAGATCTGCCTTACGTACATGGTAACAAACATTTTCACCTGCTTCACAACAAAAAAACATAACCGGTGTTTTGCGTGCCTTTACGCGGATACTACAACAAATTCTAAACTGAAATGGGGGCATTGTATGATCATTCTTTATATATATATATATATATATATCAATTTACTAACGGATGAGCAATTATCATAGTTGCAAAAATCAAAATCGGACGTTAATTCAGATTCGAAATAAGTCATTGAATTGGACTGATTTATTAAAAATTGGACAAAATTTGATTTACTTGAATCGGTCAAAATTAATAGGTTATTAATTATATAATATGTTACATTTATGTTATGGTATGTAATATATTTTATAGTATTATCTAGACTTTTAAAAAAAATTGAATTATTTAAACTTAGTTTTTTTTCTCAAGTTTGAGTAGAGTCAACTTTTAATTATAAAAATGACACCGACCATTTCTTTCCCCTCGATTCTCTCTTCCCAATCACTGATGCACCACCCCTCCTTCACCCTC
>JAURVB010011632.1:0-31566 GCA_033002965.1 Piper betle | reverse complement strand
GGAGGAGGTGAGTGAGTTGTCACGCGAGGAAGACCAGTTTCCCAACTAATGGAAGCACAATAAACTGAAGCAAAGAATCTAAGCGTCCTAATCTTTCCTCCTCAACAGAACAATAAATTGTAAAATGGGTATCACTTTTTTCAAGCGAGGCATTGCCCATGAACAAGAAAGACTTGAAGCTTACCCAGGAGGTGGGAGGAGCTCAAAGATGAGCACAAGGTCATCAGATTGAAGAACCTGCACTTGGATAAGGGGAAGAGTAGAAGAAGAAGAAGAAGAAAACGAAGAACAAGAAAGACAGGTCGTCAGTTGGGAAGATGTCAAGTGATGTCTGGCAGTGAGTGAAGGAAGAGGGAATACGTAAAGAAGAGAAGAGAGGGATGGGGAGGCGGGGTACGGAGAGAAGAGAAAGTAAGATGAGGTCCTTCCCGAGTAGGTCGTCAAAACCCTCGGTTCACCCCAAAAACAACGGAGCGAAGTATCGAATTTTGAAGAGATAAAGTGGGAGTGATGGACGGATCCATCTATCCATCACTCCGACTCCTCTCTACCCTGTCCTACAATCTCCTTTCGTCGTTCCCTCCCCACTTGTGTTTCAACTTCTACAAAACTTGTGTTTAAATAAAATAAACAAATAAAAATATTCTATCAAAACTTCTAACCTATTTTATTTTTTACTACAACATGTACATCTCTTGAACACTTAAACTAATGGATTTTGAATGGCTCTATCCCTTCCCGTGAAGATTTATATACAAACATGATACATTTGGATCGGGAACAAATTGGGTTCTATCCAATTTTAAAATTATAAATAAATATTTCATAAAATATTAAAAACGTTTCTTTACCGGTATTTTACTGAATATTTATTAAAATATCTAAAAAAATTTTAAAAAAACTGACTTTAAGAAAATCAAATGAAACAGTCAAAATCGAATTAAAATCATAAAAATTTTAAATTTTATATTATTAAATCAGACAGATTAGTACAATATAACATTTAAAATTATGTTTCAAAATTTCCAATCATGTTCTAAAACTGGAAATATTTTTTGGCCAAATCAACGTGTGGGAAGTGCCTAAGCTACGGTATACATTTTGTTTTTGTTTCTTTTCAAATACAGTGCACATAGTTGAAGGATTTTGGTGGGAGAGATTGAACCAAGTGGTAGGCCAGCCACTCTCTTTGGCCCAGTCTGTTTCTCCGTCACGGTGACGCATTGTCTGAGGGGCAGCTCAATACGTGACATTTATCGTAGCTCTTGCTCCCCCCTTCATCCAATCTCTACATAGAGAAGAGAGGGAGAAGAGTAAAAAACAGAGTCCGGGTTCAACTGTTTGGAGAGGGACAGAAACTGATAGATCCATGAAACTGGGTCAGTCTCTGTTTTTTTGTAGGCAAGTTTCACATCAGATATGGTGTTGTATAGAAACTCATTATTATTATTTTTTACAAAATAATAATTATTATTATTAATATTATCTTCCATTGATTTATGAACAGTGTCCTTGATCCTTGACGGGTTGTAAGTTGGCCATGAAAATAGGGCATTTATTTGCACTTGCGTTATTGCTGTTTAAGAATTGTAGGCATGTTCTCGGGCTTCCCTAGCTGTTGCTATTATATTTTTGCGGTGGGACGAGACAATCTTTGCTGCGTCCGGTCCCCTCTCTTTCAATTTTCGCTTCCACTGTTTTTGAAAAGCATTACGTGGTAGTTTGCATATGACCACCCTTCAGTAGCGCCAAGAGCTAACACATATGCTGGGCTTCTCCTGGCTCTTGTGAAGAACTTAGTAGTTGCTGCAACTTCTTTGTCATGCACTCCTTGGAGCGGGGTGGGTGCGAGCGTGGGTCTTGTGAGGAGGAAGGACGGTGGCCTTCCCTAATCTGGAGGTTGACGGCAAGTTGACCCTTAAAGCTGGCATCCTTGAGGTTGAATGGAGGATGGTGAAGGTGGTGTTGTCGTTAACGTGGACAACAGTGAGAGAGAAGGTTCTTAAAAAAAGTAGGGTAAGCCATCTGACAATCATCCCCAAGCTATCCAATCACATATATATATATATATATATATGAATATCAATTTCCTGCCCCTAATTTCTTTCTTGGTCATTCGATTATAAAAGACAGCCCAGATCATTGAATAACAGAGCGCCATGACGCCAGAACGGCGAAGGGAGCGCGGCGAGGCTAGCGCCATTGTCGGCCCCACCCCTTTGTCTTGCCCGGGCAATCGTCTCGCTGCCCCTGCCCCTTTTTTGCCTATCACGACTCACAGCTTGATCCGTCCGTAGCAGAGGTGGATCTGGCCTTCCTCCAGCCAGACCTCAGTCGGGGGACGGCCAGGCCCAGTCTGTTACGGTTCGGAACTGGCTCGACGCGGCCAGATTAGGCCGCGACAAGAAAAAACAAAACTTGTATCGTTGACGTTGCTGCCTCATTGCCCCACTCCCCTGACCCTGTCGTCTCTGCTTCCAGCGACTCGGGCCATGGGGAGGCGAGACGATAAGGTCAAGGGGGAGTGGGGTGGAGGGGCGTCCGCGATAGGGCGGCGGTGGAAGGAGGAGGAGGAGAGGGAAAGGACGCAGCCTCCCTGCGACCAGGCCGCAGAGGCGGGACGACGGGGTCGAGGGGGAGTGGGGTGGAGTGGCATCTGCGGCAGGGTGGCGGCATCCGTGGCGGCGGAAAGGGGAGGAGGGAGGGGAGGAAGCAAGTGCCCCCTGCAACAGGGCACCGGCCGCGAGGGGGCAGTGGCCGCATCGGAGCGACGACGAGGTAGAGGGGCGACAGTGCATTTTTGAAAAAAATTTTTAACAATAGATCTAGGTTGTCCGATCACAAGGATACCTAAATTAAACTTTGGGGCTGGAAAGTTTTCCTGCCCTTGCTTAAGGAAAAACTTTCCTATATATATATATATTTTATATAATCTACACTTTATATACGCTTTTATGAAATTAAATTTTATTATAATTAATTTAATAATTAACATAAAAAGGTTAAAAAGATAAGATTATATTAAAATTTTATAATTATCATTATTATTTATTATTTTATTTATCTATGTAATTTTTAAATTGTAGGACTCACAAAATTACTTTTAAAAAATATAATATTTTATAAATTATATTAGGTGTAATTCCGGTGTATGTATATATATATATATTAAACAAAGAAAAACTCCAACCTGATTAAACAAAAAGTTGGTTCTTAAGGTTGATGCTACGGTCCAGCGAAATGCTTTGGAATCCTCTCCTCTCTTATCTTGCTAGCCCATCTCCCATCATGCTAGCCGACAGCCCCCCACTTGCATCATCTCACGTCTGGGTGCCTTTGAATACAAAAAACACAAATGCTTGCTTCCTAACTCCCATATTCTAACTCCTTATAAAATTCCACTAGTTTGCATTGTCCAGGGAGTCAACCGGCCGCCCCTATCCTTTTTACCTGCTATGGGTTTTCAAGCCTACTTGAATTCGCATTTTTCTGTTTGTGAAGGAGAGGAGTTGGTGTTCATCCTGGGAATTTGTGCTAACTTACATGAGAAAAAGAACTACTACTGATGCAGAGTCATTGAGGTTGGTGATGAAAATTTGATTCATTCCTTTGTTGTGAACAAAGCTAAGGGAGAGAGTGCATCAGATGAGTGGAACCCACAGGACTTCCAAAAGTGGGGAAAGGCTCAGTCCACATCCTTCCCGTATCAAAGGCTGGTCGTTGTCTCCTGTCAGGAATTTGGACATCACAAGGAGACCAGACAAGAACTTACCGCATTTTCGATTCAATCTAATCTACCTGCTGGTATTTATGATTCGTATCTCCTTCCTATCTACATGCCTACATTCTACCCACAAAGTTCCTCTTTTGCTCGATGCATTGGTTGGCGTATTGGTCCTATAACAACCACTTCTGATTTCAAACCGTATAATTAGAACTTTTTTCCTACTAGTTTGTTTCATCATATTTTACAAAACAATGAAGACCCATGTAAGCTAGCTGCTTAACATGCATTAACTTTTAAACAATAAAGTCCGGTGGGCTGTCAAATTATTTTGAAAACCAGCCGATACAGACAAAGAAAATGATCTTACATATCACTGATCATCAGATTAAACAGCTTTCTTATTTTTCTTATGTGATTATAATACTCGTTGAAGCCACATATATTAAGGAGACACAACTATAATGCTAATGGTTTCGTACCGATAATTTCTCCGATTATTTGCATGTAGAGAAGTGAAGGATGAACTCCAAACCATTAGTTTATAAAAAATGAAACGACATTACTAAATGATGAATCCAAACAGAGTTGCATATTTAACAAGTCCATCGAATGGAATCATTAAAAAGAATCAACTTAAGCCTTGAGACGCATAAAATTAGAGATCAGTGTTCTGTAAAAAAGTTGTGAAGGCCGAGGATTGAGGTTTCACGGCAAGTGCCACTCAGAAGAGGCACTGCTGCAGGCTTTACCACGGCCTTCATTATTATCATTCATATTATTTCAGGCTCAAGGGTTGAGTGGGGCCTTCAGATCAGGAGAAGGGCTGATTCCAAAAACCCAAAAAGAAGACTTTGATCGGGAGGAGGCAGGTCAGATACATATACATGGAAAAAGCAACTCGAGTGATGAGGGAGGAGTACTTGTTGATTTTTATATGGATGGTTATGGATCAAAGATTTTGTCTGGTGAGGCCTGGGTGGAGTGTGGACAAGCGAGGCACTCTCTTTAATTGCATGCCCCTTTTTCAGCTTTGGAGAAGGTGGACATGAGAATCACTGCAGAACCAAGTACCAAACTTGGTTTGTTTCACTCAATGACAAGCCTCGCACTAAGTTAACTTGCCAAGTAATTGTGGGTACTTGTGTGAGATCCCTCAATTTAGTCCCACGTCTAATACCTACTAGGAGAAGATCCTGTTTATAAGTGGGAATGGATTATAGATCTTTAACTTTCGGGGTACCTATTTTAAAGAAATGACTTAACCCATTACGTTGCACTTTGGGCTAGGTCGTTACAAATGGTATTAGAGCCGACCTGGTTCCGTGTTAGATGGTGGGCTAGATTAGAAACGTTGGCTACGCTGCCGGTCACGGGCCAGAAAGGTCGTGGGCTGGGGCTAGCAACGGGCCAAAAATAGGCATTTCGGGGATGAAATTCCCTAAGGTGGGTGGATTGTGAGATCCCTCAACTTAGTCCCACATCTAATACCTAGTGGGAGAAGATCCTGTTTATAAGTGGGAATGGACTAGAGATCTTTAACTTCCGGGGTACCCATTTTAAAGAAATGACTTAGCTCGACTTAGCTAATTACGTTACACTTTGGGTTGGGTCGTTACAACTTGTGAGGGACTTCATGGCTTCACCTGAGTTTTACGCCACTTGTGTCACATCTGCATGTATGTGCACTAGTCCTTAATATGGAATTTCTGTCTCTTGTCGTTACATTTTCTTTTCCATGCCTCTTGTGGTTTTCTTTGTAAAGAAAAATATGTGTATGTGCTAATGTGTATGTTCTAGCTAAGCTAGATCGAGGATAGCCTTCATTTCCTGGCCCTCTATTGCTCCGCCAAAAGCTTTCTCCGGTCTCTTTCTCCTTTTATTTTCCTCTCATCTTTTTATAATTATTAGGCAATATATCGTGTCCTACCCAGATTATATTATAGATAACTTAAATAAAATTATATAAATAAACTCTCATTGTATGAGTACATAACCTACAATATTCTGACTTATTTTTTTATGGTATTTAAATTAGTTAAATATCTCACTTTTAATTAAAACTTGAGCTCTGATTTTTCTTTTATTAATACCAACCAAAACACCAGCGCGGGGTACAATAATCAATAGAGGTAAAAAAAGAGATTAAAATATCAGAGAACAACATTCATAAAAGAACATTTTCTAATTGATTGTCATTGAGTTTTTAAAATAATATAAAAATGATTTTCATAAAACAAAAAATATTGTGTGGCATGACTAAATAAAACAATTTAATAATACAAATATGGAAAAAATTTAAAAAATATTCTTTTAACTTCAATAAGAAAAAATATCATAAATTTTAAAAAGAAAGCATATAAGATCATAAAAAAAAATTGAACAAGCTTGTATGTGTGTGTGTATATATATATATATGAGGGCTGCTGCAATGCACTGCAGCCCTTTTGCAGCGCACGGCCCTGGGCCGTTGGATGTCATCCAACGGCCCACGGGCCTCAAATCCACATACCCAGCCGCCGACCCGCCTAACCCGTTCGACCCGCCCGCACGTCCGAACCCACCACCCGCCCGACGCCGCCCGCCCGACAACGCCGCCCGCCCGACAACGCCGCCCGCCCGACAACGTCGCCAGCCGACCCAGCCCGCCGCCTGCCCAACGCCCGCCGCCTGTCTACCGCCTACCCGACGCCGCCCGACGCCCTGCACGCCCAACGCCCAACGCCAGCCCGACCCCGCCCGCCGCCCGCCCGCAGCCTTGCGACCGACCCCCCTGCCGTGGCTCCCCCGGACAGCACCGCCGCCCGACCCCGCCCGCCGCCCTGCGACCGACCCTCCTCGCCGCGGCTTCCCTGGCAAGCGCTGCCCGCGGCCCTGCTGCCCGGCCCCCACCGCCGACCCGACCAACCCTACCGCCCACCCCAGCCCGCCACGGCGGAGGGGCGGGCGCTTGGGGGCCACGGCGGGGGGGTCGCCGCGGCTTGGGGCGGGCGGGCGGGCCGCGGCGGGGCGGTAGGGTTGGTCGGGTCGCGGTGGGGGGCCGGGAGCAGGGCCGCGGGCGGCGCTTGCCAGGGAAGCCGCGGCGGGGAGGGTCGGTCGCAGGGCGGCGGCGGGGTCGGGCGGGCGGCGCTGTCGGGCGGGCGGCGTCGGGCGGGTGGCGGGTTCGGGCGGGCGGGTCGGACGGGTTAGGCGGGTCGGGCGGGTGGAGCTCTAGTTTGAGGCCCGTGGGCCGTTGGATTTTCATCCAACGGCCCACGGGCAGTGCGCTACAGTGAGCTGCAAAAGACTGCAGCGCACTGTAGCATTTTTGTATATATATATATATATGGGATTGGCTAGCCTGGGGGCGACCGCAGGAATAATTCCCTGCGGTCACCCTAATCTGGGCCGTCAGATCTAATCTGACGGCTCATATCTGTTTTTTAAAAAAAACCCTAATCCTAACCCTCCACGCTCCAACTGCCGCCGCCGCCGCCCTCGCCGCTGCCGCCGCCGCCCTCGCCGCTGTCGCCGCTGCCGCCCTCGCCGCGCCGCTGTAGCTGCCCTCACCACCCTCGGCAGCGGCGGTGCCACTCTTCGCCGCACCCACGTCCATGGCACCGCCGCCGTCACCGCCGCCGTCACCGCACCCGTCCGCGTCGGCCGAGGAGCAAGGGCGGCGCTGGCAGGCGAGGTCGCGCGGCAACGCGGGGACAACCCCGACAGTGGCGGCGTCGCGCGGCAACGCGGCGACAACCCACGCCCGCGGCGGCGGCGACGGCGGCCCAACGACGGTGGCGGCGAGCGACGGTGGCGGCGAGGGCGGGGTCGCGCGGCGGCGGCGAGGGCGGGGTCGTGCGGCGGCGGCGACAGCGGCCCGGCGGCGGCGGCGGAGGAGGGAGGGGTTAGGGTTTTAAGAAGAAGAAATCTGGACCGTCCTTATGATCGGACGGTCCAGATTTGAGGCGACTCCAGGAAAATTTTCCTGGGGTCGCCCCAAGTTACCCAACCCCTATATATATATATATATATATAACAGATTATGGAAAGAATGTGATACAACAATAATTTATATAATTTTTATCATTTTAATTTTGTGTTAGTTTTGTTTGAAGTTTAATAAGATAAATAGCATTATTATTTGATGAAAGAACTTGGAGCTATATAGTTCAAAAGGGAATTAAGGTGACTTACACCTTCTATAGATTATAATTTGAATTTTTTTAATGAATTCTACCTAAAAAGTTTACATGCATGGAAAGTAGAATGCATAAGTAAAAGAGTGATTTTTTACATTAACATAAATTACTTTTAGTTTTTTTAAACATGTACTAGTTAATGATATTTTGAAATTAATTTTTATTATAATTACTTTGATAATTATGATAAAATAGTTAGAAGTATTAGGTTGAGTTGAAAATTTATCATTATTCTCATAATTGAATTTATGTGAATTTTGAGTAGTAAGAACCAATAAATTGCTCAAAACAAAATGTATATCACATATAAGTTATATAAGGTGTATCTCATGCATATAGAGCTCAATTCCGAATACGAGGCTTCAAATCGTCAAAGCAAGGTTTCACAGTAAAAGATCAAGATATGAAGAAAAAAACAATTAAAGCTGATTTCAAACATGCAAATTGACAAGTGATGTATACGAAAATACAAACATATATATGTAATCTGATAAGGGAAAAGACGGTCTCCTCGTCAAACTTCCAACCTTTATATATAGTATTATTATTTGTAGTCCAACATATAATATAATAATATAGGATAGTGTTAAAGAGTAAATAAATAAGGCTTCTTCTTTTATCCCTCCTCTCCTTTGGTTTTTATTTTTTAGATTTTATAAATTAATATTTTTAAGACAGATGAAGTTTTAATGAACTTGCGATTCATGCTTACACGAAATTTATATATTATTCCATCGAAATGCTTTATGCTTTAATGTTTGATTATATCTACCTGCCTTTAAGTTATGGAATTTACTTTGAAAACGAGTCCAATCATGTTTTCCTGATGATCTGAAATAGTTTTCATAATTTAAATGTTTGAAATTGTATTTCTAATATTAAAATTAAGTAATAAATGTGATTTACAATTATGTGCGGATGTAACAAGTGATTTGTTTTTAATTTTAAGAAGTAAGGAGATGCATACTTGGGATTATTTTGGGAGGACTTAATTGATATATATTTTATGATAATTGTAAATTGATATCAAAATTATTATGAGAGAAGAGATGGAAAATTAATCAATAATTATTTGGCATGTCTTTAGATTTTATTAAATTTGGATTTCTATATCTTAGATTATAGAATTTGGATTTTTCTTTTGTTAGAATTGATTGCAAAGATAACAATAAAATGTATTGAAAAAAAAATGATAAGATAATAGCATATTTAACTAAAAAATAATTTCATGGCACTAATACGTAAAATATAAAAAAATTAACATTTTTTAACTTAAGTAAGATCAAATTTCATAAATTTAAAAAGGAAAGAATATAAAAGTTGTTTGTAATTTTAACATGTAAAAACAAAAAGTAACTAAAAACACTTGCAGAAGGTTTTTTTCTTAATAAACAGGTTTATTGAAGGAATATATTGCAAAGATGATATGAAAAATGTCATATTTAAGCTGATTAAAAAAAGACAAAGGAGTAATGACATGATACAAGGACAAAAAAAATCTTTTTTATAAAAATATAAAACATGATTTGTAAACTGGATGAATAGATATAAACATATTATTATGTTTCTCCTTATAATGAGCAGTAAGTGATAAATTGGTAGGGTGATCCTCAAGAAGAAAACATAAAAATTTATAGGAAAGTTTTTGGTGTAAAAATCTAAATTTCTAAAAAATAAATCAAATGGAACAAGGTTCAACTTTATGGATATTGTCTCTTTGAAGAATCATAATCCAAGGGGTATACCCTTTTATAAGGAGGTGCATCTCATAAGAGTATTTTTTAACATGAAACCTTTTTATAGGGACAAACATGAGCACCTCTTTTTATAGAGTCGCAACTTTCTAGAATTGAGAGGGAGCAAAATCAATGGGAAAAAAATTTTCTTCCTATATTATAGCTGGTTATTAGACTAGGCAAGATGCACAGATTATATTAGAGAAAGAATATGATTTTGTAGATACACGTTCATTGAATAATGTGAATGAGATAGACTAAAAGCATCTGATATATTTCTTAGAGATAAGCTTTGATTTCTGACTTAAAAGATAGATTTTAATTAAATGGGGAGATAGTTAGTTTATAATATTTAATTTTTTTAAAAAATTTTATTGTAATTTGATTGGTTAAAATTTCTTGCATTTCATCAAAAAGCGACTTTTATTTCCTTTTTTATTAGTAAGAATAGACTAGGTAAGATGATGCGCCATTAGAGACCTATATTAGAAATAGACATTGCTATATTAGAGATACTTTAATTTTATAGATATAGCTCATTGAATAATTGTTGGGAAAATATTAGAGGAATACTGAAAATTTCACATTTGATAAATTGAAGCCATAAGAAAATAGATAATTTGATGAAGAAAACTCGAATCCAAGACACACAAAAGACATTTTTTCAATACAAAATTACCGCCCCTTTACATTAGGGTCATCTACCGGTAATTTGAATCCATGATATAGTGGATTTTCTTCCCCTTTGTTTGTAGCAAATAGAAGAGTATACACCACCAATTATACCGCAAGATTGTTAAAGATGACTTTAGAAAACCAAGGATGAATACCCAAGATCTCTTTGAAATCACCACATGGGGGAGAGGGATTGAAGAGGGAGGAAAAAATATACAGAAAGGTAGCACCTAGTAGGAAAACATTGCTTAAAAGAAGAAAAACCAAACCGATTCGAACCATAACCGATTCGGGCACCGGGCAGCCGAGCGCTAGATTTGCACTTGGATAGGGGCTACTGGAATGACTTACACCGTCCAGTAGCGCCCTGACAGCTAGAATAGCCCCCGAGGGTGTTAATTGCTAGAACAATGATGTTGTTCCTGTGCTTGGGTGATAGGGTTTCAACAATCCTCACCTATTTTTAAAACCAACAAAATATCAATTTTAAGAATTTTCTATAATTTCCTTTCAAAGTAAGAATTGAGTAATTTGAACTAACTTCTAGTTAGACATACTCTATTTCAACAAATAAAGTAGACAAACTCATTGAACTTCATACCTTAGAGCTGAAACTATTATATACCCAACAAGAAATTACAAGTTAGACTATAATTGTATAATTGGGCAGTGATATTCTGACTATGCATTAGGTATATTATATTTTCATGAATGTTTTTTTATCCAGGAGATTAGCCATAACTCCATCAATAATCAGCCTTGTCATTGTATTCATATAGGTAAGATTCACAAAGCATATTCTATAAGTCAATATGTTATCTAATAGACCTTGAATCACATTAAGATAATTAAGTCAACCTTCTTACAGTTTTGAGCACTTGTCATCATAGGAATGACTTTTCAATATAATTTATAGTACCCCACCAATTACCAATTAGCTTGTTTGTACCCATTGAATCTTTTCATGAGATCACCACTTATTAGATTGGGTTGCCACTAATGATGATAACTTAATGACTTTAAGCTTATTCCCCTTAATGACATTTGGATTTGTACCTTTAATAACCTTTCGGTAAGCTGATTAGTTAAATTGTCTGTAGACTTCGCATATCTCACGGTTATAATAACTCTTGATATCAACTTTCTTAAAATTTTGTACCTCAATTCAATATGTCTTGAGCTTTTTGTGTTGTAATTTTTACTATAAATCTTCATAATAGTAGCCAATTAAATTATCGCAATGGATTAAGAATACATGAATTGACTTCTTAAGCATAAAAAATTCATAAAATTATTTCCTAAGCCATTCTGATTCTTTGCTAGCTACATCTAATGCTATTAATTCGACTTCGATCGTCGATCTAGTAATGATTCCTTGCTTTGTTGACTTCATGATACAACCCCACCATTGAGGGTAAATATATATCCATTAGTGGATTTTGTATTTTATGAATCTGATATCCAATTTACATCACTATATTCTTCTAATATATATGCAAACTCGATATAATAAATTCTCATTTTAGTAGTACCCTTTAGATACCTTAATACTCTCTCTTGAGCATGCCAATGAATTCTACTAGGATACCATGAGTGAAACTACTTAGCTATCCCAAAACAAATACAACGTCGGGTCTTTTTCAATCAACAAGATATTTTAAACTATCAATTACTTGAGAATACTTAAGTTGTAACACACTATCCCCAACCATTCTTTGTCAATTTAAGACTTAAATCATATGGTGTAATCATATGCTTACATTCAGAAGAATAATATTTTTTTAATAACTTTTTAATATAATAAGATTGAGATAAGGGTGTACCTTCTGACGTCCTTGAAACTTTAATTCCAAATATAACAAGAGCGAGTCCAAGATCTTTTATCTATATGTTCCCATTCAAGAACTTTTTAATCTCACTAATCTTGCTTAAGTCATTCTCAAAATAAGAATATCATCCATATAAACCCAATATTATATATAAATCTCTCATAATTTTTTCAATAAAGACATTTATCGAAATCACATGATATAAAGTCAACTAATTTGGTCACGTTATGAAACTTTTAATACCATTTAGTACCTATTTAAGACCATACAAAGATGTAATTAATTTGCACATTTTTTATTCTTGTCCACGTACCACAAATTCTTCCAATTGTTGCATATAAACTCCTTCTAACTCTCCATTTAGGAAAACTATTTTAACATCCATTTGACGGATTTTAAGTTTATATGTTAGTAGTAATACATGTATCTGGTGAAAAGTGTCAAAACAATCTAGAACTTCATTTTGACTAAATCCCTTGGCAACAAGTCTAACCTTGTATTTATCAATGGTTCCATCTGGATTTAACTCCCTTTTATAAATCCATTTACACCCTATGAGTTTACATCCTGGAGATACATCTGTTAGTACCTATGTCCCATTTGCTAGTATGAAATCTATTTCATTTTTAATTGCTTCATTCCACAAAGGAGCATCACTTGTAGTCATCGCTTGACAATAAGTTAAAGGATCTTATACTAAAAATGTATGAAATCATCCCTAAAATCCTTCTTGATTCTAGGTCTTTTGCTTCTTCTCAATGCAACTTTATTGCTAGAATTTCTCTTTAGATTAGATTCTAATAAAGGAGTAGTTAACTCAACATTTCTAGTATGATGTTTGCAAGTAAACATATTTTCATAAAATATAATATCACAGGATTCTCTAATAGAATTAGGTGAATAATAATTAATATCAGAATTTACAACTAGAAATTGATATATTTAACAACTAGAAATTGATATGTTTGACTATTGTGGGCATATCCAATAAAGACTCAATCAAAAGTCTTATCACCTAATTTATCCACATTTATATTAAAATTTATAATTTTGCTAAACAACTTCATACCTTTAGAAAGTTCAAATTTAGTTTCATTTCTTTCCATAACTCTTAAGGAGTTTTATCACCACTTTTATGAGGCACTCTATTAAGAATTGTACATGCCAAAAGTAAGATTTTACCCCCACAAATTTTTAGGTACCTTAGAGGAATTTAACAAATAAATGATCATGTCAATTAATGTTCTATTTTTCCTTCTCTATTATACCATTTGATTATGGTGTATAAGGAGCTGTAGTCACATGAATTATTCCATTTTCTTCATAAAATATACTAAATTTATTAGAACAATTTTCTCCTCCATGATCTGATCTACGCTTCTTAACTTTAACACTTGTCTGATCCTCTATTTTTGTCATATAAATTTTAAAATGAGCAAAATTTTCATCTTTTGTTTTCAACAAATAAACATAACAATAACATGAAAATTCATCAAGAAATGTAATGAAATAACGTTTTCAACCAAGAGTCAACACACTACCAATTTCACAAATATTAGAATGTATTAACTCAAGTAATGATCTCTCGGTACATGATTGAAGAAAAAGGCTTTCTAGGTTTTCTAGATTGAAAACGTGTGTCACATCTAGTAACTGAAGAAGTATTATAAAAATAAATTAATCCAAACCAAATCATATGATTAATAATGTTAGAGTTCATGTGAGATCCTTCAACTTAGTCCCACATCTAATACCTACTGGGAGAAGATCATGTTTATAAGTGGGAATGGACTAAAGATCTTTAACTTTCGGGGTACCCATTTTAAAGAAATGACTTAGCCCAATACGTTGCACTTTGGGCTGGGTCGTTACAAATGGTATCAGAGCGGACCCGGTTCCGTGTTAGATGGTGGGTTGGATTAGAAACGTTGGCTAGGCTGCCGGTCACGGGCCAGAAAAGGTCGTGGGCTGGGGCTAGCAACGGGCCAAGAATAGGCATTTCGGGGACGAAATTTCCTAAGGTGGGTGGATTGTGAGATCCACCAACTTAGTCCCACATCTAATACCTACTGGGAGAAGATCCTGTTTATAAGTGGGAATGGACTATAGATCTTTAACTTTCAGGGTACCCATTTTAAAGAAATGACTTAGCCCAATACGTTGCACTTTGGGCTGGGGTCGTTACAAATGGTATCAGAGCCGACCTGGTTCCGTGTTAGAGGGTGGGTTGGATTAGAAACGTTGGCTAGGCTGCCGGTCACGGGCCAGAAAGGTCGTGGGCTGGGGCTAGCAACGGACCAAGAATAGGCATTTCTGGGACGAAATTCCCTAAGGTGGGTGGATTGTGAGATCCCGCAACTTAGTCCCACATCTAATACCTACTAGGAGAAGATCCTGTTTATAAGTGGGAATGGACTATAGATATTTAACTTTCGGGGTACCCATTTTAAAGAAATGACTTAGCCCACTACGTTGCACTTTGGGCTGGGTCGTTACAGTTCACATGGTCAATCCTCTCATGCCAAGCATCACACCTACTAACATGATGCACATAATTACTAGAAGTACAAGAGTTTGATACCACACATTCCATAATGTTCAAATTCAACAAACCATCATAAAAAACCTTTACCAACAAACACATTGTAAAGACCGTGGAAATAAAAAAAAATTTTATTATATTCGACTCGGGCAGGGAAGGATCGAACGTTAGAGAATTAATATTAATTATATTATATTCTCTACCCGGTTAAATATTTTATTCTTTACCCGGTTACCCTGTTAAAGGAATAAAATACGGGTGTTAGTGTGTTTCCACAAACCCTAGTCGTCATTTCATTTTATAAAGGACGTCCTCCACCCTAGCCTTCATTCGCATTCTCTTCTCCTCTTCCTTGCCGGCATGTCTTCTTCCTTACTTAGGTATTCTTCCTATCTCCCTCTTCTTAATTTTCTTGCATGCATATTTTAATTAGAGAATAAGCTTTATAATCGCGAGGATTAAAATTTAAAATCAATAAGAAAGAAACTAAACAGAAATTAAAATTTAATTCGGCCGACGAGTCCCCCGTTTCAGCGAGATGACAGGCAAGGTTGCCGGGAATCGGTGGCAAGGGTTGTTCCGATGTCAGAAGATGATCCTACTCTCTTTGTCGATCAGTGTAGAGTCGATCTCATGTGTGTGGATGTCGGCTGGGGTGGTAAATGGCCAAAAACAGTAGCGGCGGCAAAAACAAGGACGGCGGATGTGGGGAAAGAAATTTGGCCGTCCAGGGTGGCGACGGGTTCCAATATGGCTGGGGAGGGTAGATAGGTGGTCGAGGGTGTCGAGGCGACCACCCAATTGAGGCGGTGACACTCGCCGGCGGTGGAATCGCCGATGCGAGCGTCTGCTAGGAAGGCGATGCAGGTGTCACTACGGCTAGAAGACGGCTGGAGTTGGCCGGGGCGACACCGCAAGGGCATGGCAGGGCTAGTCGATGACGATTGGCGGCGGCCGGCGGCAACGGTGGCTAGAGGGCGCCTGGAGTTGGGAATAGAGCATGCCAGAGAAGAAGGAAAAAAATTACCTTG
Organism: Piper betle; assembly: GCA_033002965.1. NCBI lineage: Eukaryota > Viridiplantae > Streptophyta > Magnoliopsida > Piperales > Piperaceae > Piper > Piper betle. The sequence continues at coordinate 15,851 of JAURVB010011632.1, read as the reverse complement.
GGTGGCAATCTTGTAAATAATGCTTAACTCGACACAGCTCAAGTTAAATAATAATATCAACTCTTAAGTAACACCTGACTCAATACCGACTAGAGTTAAAAATAATTCAAACTCGTAATAAATCTTTAAAACATAATTATTTTAATGGGTTATGGGTTAAATTACTAAACTAACTAATTATTGTACGAAATTACACGAATAATAAAAATACGGTAACGATAAACGGTCGATAATTAATTGGCGTAATTCAAGTGATTAAATTAAATCGGAGGGTTATAAGTAATTAATAAAATAAAGATTTTACTTTTACCATATTAAATTTAATATTAGGTAAATAAAGTGATTATTTCAATAACGAGCCAATAATGTAGAAAATGAGTTATTAAACTACAGTCAAGTAGCAATCACTCGGGTCGAACCTAAATAGCATAATAAAAATAGATAAAGTTTTAAACTTTATTGAGTCGAATAATTTAAAATAATTGTATTAATAATATTTTTGAATAATACAAATTATTTTAAATAATTTAATTGAACAACTTAATTAATTAAATTGCTGTAAATAACACTAGCGATTAAAAATTATAACTGTCAACTAAATCATCAAGATCGGGGTTAAATAATTATCACTGCAAAAGAAAATTAAACACTTGTTATTAGTAATAATTATTTTATCAATATTCAGGTATTAATTATGAATTAGATAATTAATTTAAAATGTGAAGTAGGATTTACATGATTATGTCACAGGAATAATTAATTATCTCACTAGATTTGTTGATAATTTAATATTTAATATTTTTGGAAATGATATATATATATATATATTAGATATTTAGTTGCATGCATCCCTACTCGAATAAAATTATACTTATGTATAATTTTATATTCTCGTTCAGATTAGAATCATTGGTCGCAGCTCCGAGTTCAAAATACCCAGGTCCGTATAATCATTTGAAATGTTGTACTTTCCCTTGTTGGCAGCCCTGGTCAGCGTGAGCCCAGATTCGACCACCATGCGCTATAACGCAATCAGGGGTAAAGGAATTGACTCAGTCTGACACGCGGGGCCGCACCTTTAAAATTAATATGTGTGTTCGTATAATTATTTGAAATGTTATATGGTCTATATAATTATTTGAAATGTTATATTTCCCCAAACTGGTATAACAATATGAAATGTTGTATTTTCCCAAATTGGTAGCCCTTGTCGGCACTGATCTCATAATGAGCTGGGAGACGATTTTAACCTCAAGATGAATTGGGGGACCATGTGTAACGACCCAGCCCAAAGTGCAATGTAATGGGCTAAGTCATCTCTTTAAAATGGGTACCCCGGAAGTTAAAGATCTTTAGTCCATTCCCACTTATAAACATGATCTTCTCCTAGTAGGTATTAGATGTGGGACTAAGTTGAGGGATTTCACGATCCACCTACCATAGGAAATTTCGTCCCCAAAATGCCTATTCTTGGCCCGTTCCTAGCCCCAGCACACGTCCTTTCTGGCCCGTGACCGGCAGCCTAGCCAACGTTTCTAGTCTTGGCCCGTTGCTATCCCTAGCCCGTGACCTTTTTTGGCCCGTGACCGGCAGCCTAGCCAACGTCCCTAGTCCATCCCACCATCTAACACGGAACCGGGTCGGCTCTGATACCATTTGTAACGACCCAGCCCAAAGTGCAACGTAATGGGCTAAGTCATTTCTTTAAAATGGGTACCCCGGAAGTTAAAGATCTATAGTCCATCCCCACTTATAAACATGATCTTCTCCTAGTAGGTATTAGATGTGGGACTAAGTTGAGGGATCTCACAATCCACCCACCTTAGGAAATTTCGTCCTCGAAATGCCTATACTTGGCCTGTTGCTAGCCCCAGCCCACGACCTTTCTGGCCCGTGACCGGCAGCCTAGCCAACGTCCCTAATCCAGCCCACCATCTAACACGGAACCAGGTCGGCTCTGATACCATTTGTAACGACCCAACCCAAAGTGCAACGTAATGGGCTAAGTCATTTCTTTAAAATGGGTACCCCGAAAGTTAAAGATCTATAGTCCATTCCCACTTATAAACAAGATCTTCTCCCAGTAGGTATTAGATGTGGGACTAAGTTGAGGGATCTCACAATCCACCCACCTTAGGAAATTTCGTCCCCGAAATGCCTATTCTTGGCCCGTTGCTAGCCCCAGACCGTTGCTAACCGCACTGTCCTTCTGGCCCGTGACCGGCAGCCTAGCCAACGTTTCTAGTCTTGGCCCGTTGCTATCCCCAGCCCGTGACCTTTTTTGGCCCGTGACCGGCAGCATAGCCAACGTCCCTAGTCCATCCCACCATCTAACACGGAACCAGGTCTGGCTCTGATACCATTTGTAACGACCCAGCCCAAAGTGCAACGTAATGGGCTAAGTCATTTCTTTAAAATGGGTACCCCGGAAGTTAAAGATCTATAGTCCATTCCCACTTATAAACAGGATCTTCTCCCAGTAGGTATTAGATGTGGGACTAAGTTGAGGATCTCACACCATGACTAATCTCAAAATGAATTGGGAGACCACCTAATCTCATAATAAGCTGGGAGCCAGTTTCATAATCTCAGAATGAGGCTGGGAGACAAATGTCTAATCTCAGAATGAGCTGGAAGACGATTTAACCTCAAGATGAATTGAGGGACCATGACTAATCTCAAAATGAATTGGGAGACTACCTAATCTCAGATTGAGCTGGGAGCCGTTTCTAATCTCAGAATGAGCTGGAGACAATTTTCTAATCTCGCACTGAGGTAGGAGACGATTTTAAGCCTCAAGATGAATTGGAGGCACCATGACTAATCTTAAAATGAATTGGGAGACCACCTAATCTCAGAATGAGCTGGGAGCCGTTTCCTAATCTTAGAATGAACTGGAGACAATTTCTAATCTCAGAATAAACTGGGAGACTATGACTAACTTCAAAATGAATTGGGGACCACCTAATCTCAGAATGAGCTGGGAGACAATGTTCAAATCTCAGAATAAACTGGGAGACCATGACTAAGCTCAAGATGAATTGGGAGACCACCTAATCTCAGAATGAGCTGGGAGACATTTTCTAATCTAAGAATGAGATGAGAGTAGATTTTTAATCTCTAGAATGAGCTAGGAGACGATTTTTAATCTCAGAATGAATTGGGAGATCATGACTAATCTCAAGATGAATTGGGAGACCACCTAATCTCAGGATGAGCTGGGAGACGTTTTCTAATCTCAGAATGAGCTGGGAGTCGACTCTTACTAATCTCAGAATGACTTGAGAGACAAATTACTAATCTCAGAATGACCTGAGGGATAATTACTCTTTGCTTGTGTAATAATAAAATAATAACAAGTAAAGTGATAATAGGGATTTTATTGACTTGTTTCATTTAATTATGCGGCTTAGTGGTTTTGTCATTAATGCGGAATTGCCTCCGTAGGTAAGCAGCTTTGGGACTAAAGAATAGAAGTGTGGTTGGTAGTTCTTTTACCAACCCAGGTATGGTGAATCGATAATAAAGTTGGACTTCCTTATTATTCTCTTGTGTTATAAATGTGGCTATGGGAAACGGTCCGAGACTGTTGGATGATTATTTTAAATTTTAGAGAACATGATTTATTGTTATGATTCATATTATATGTTGCAAGACTTATTTCCTGTATTTCAGTTCATGTTCTGGAATATTACTGTTATATTAATTATATTTTTAAGTAACACCTGGTGCGGTTCGGGCGGGTTTTTACACACATTGTTCTTAGAAATAACAACTTTACACACATTCTTTCTGATTTTGGGTACATGATGCACATTTTGGAAAGTAATTGAATTCCCAGATGTGAAATTCAAAATTACTTGCCTTGTTCTATGCTCTCTAACATTAAACGAGTTGCCCATCATCACTACTTTCTCCTCCATTCTCTGGTAAGAAGAAAAGGAAGACATTTTATAGCAAATATGGATATTAGCACCTGTATCTATCTACCAATCCAAAGAAAATAACTAGCAAAATTAATTTCAATATTTTTTATGACTAATCTTGTACGACTCAGTCCATCTTCACTTGAACCGGTTATAACAACATTAGCTTGTGGCTTTAGGACACATTTCTCTTTCTTAGAATCTTTCCTATGAATACAATTTCTTACAAAATGCCCTAATTTGCTATACACACAACAAGCTTTGTCACTTTTTGTTTTTTCATGGATCATCTTTCTTAGCATTCAAGGCTTCATCCTTTTTGAACTTTTCCTTTTTAAGTTAAGCTTTTTACTTTGAACAACATTCTCATTCGGGTCAACCTCATTAATAATAGAGACATGAAATCTCTTATTTTTATCTATGTTTCTCTTCAATTTGAATAAAAGACATCAAGTCATCCTTTTTCAAAGCTTATCTTTGATGTTCAAGATTAACTCTAAACTCATTTCACAAATGAAGAAATTTGTCTATAAGGCCTGGAACTTGTAGCATTTCATTAATTCGAATATCTTTTGGTATAATTTTGGCTACAAGAATCTGAACTTCATGTGCCTACTCATGTACAGATTTTTTCTGTAGCATTTTGAAGTCAAAGTACCCTCCCAAAACATACCTTTCATCCCCTATGTCATTTTTTCATACTTTTCTCTATGGACTCCGAGAACTCTTTAGATGAATTAATTTAACACTAGAGGTAATATAACTTATCATCAAAAGTACTTAAAATCTGTCCATAACACAAATGATCATCCTTCTAAAATTTTTCTCTACTTGTTGTTCTACCAAGTTCATAATCGTCAACATTGTCCTCTATCATAAGCACAGTGTAGAAAATTTTCCAAAATTTTAAACCAATAAACCATCCTTCTTTGTCATCTCTTAAAATCCTTCCTATAAATTTCTTAGGCTTCATAGTCTTATCAATACCTATCATGCAAATTCCATGGGTAATTTTTTATTGAAATTGTTAGAAATATATTAGAGGAATACTAAAAATTGCACACCTCATAAATTGAAGCCACAAGAAAATGGACAATTTGACAAAGAAAACTCGATTCCATGGTACATGCAAGAAGTTTTATTCAATACAAAATTACCACCCTCTACACTAAAGTCTCTTACCAGTAATTTGTATCCAAGATATAGTGTGAATTTTCTTCCCCTGTAAGTGTATCAAACATGAGAGTATACACCTCCAATCACATTGCATGGTCATTGAAGAGTATTGAAAACCAACGATGAATGCCCAAGATCTCTTCAAAATTACCATATGAGGGAGAGAGATTGAGGAGGAAGAAGAAAATATGTAAAAATGTAATACCTTTCATGATAACACTGCTTTAAAAGGAGAAAAACCGAACCGATATGAACCATAACCGGTTCGGGCGCCTAGGGTTGGATCTTCGCCTTGGCGCTAGCTAACTTCTTGGACCGACGCCTGGGCGCTAGTTTTAAAACAATAAAATTCAATAATAATGAGATAGATTATAATTGCTTTATATTTTATAAATAGAATATGATGTAAAAGATAATTTTAATTAAACGAGGAGAAAGATTATTATCATTTTATCTATTTCTTCTTATTTTTGACGTGTTTTGATTAATTTAATCTCCTCACTTTTTCATTGGAGTATGATTTTTGATTCCCTTTTTATTAATATGTATGAGCAGCTAATAGAGACCCAACTCAAGTATCGTAATGGTTGTTTTATTTTTTGAGATTAAATAAAAATATTTTTGTAATGAATTATATTTTGTTAGTTAGTGTTGAGATCTAATTAATAAGACATGTTGTAGCCATTTTTGCGGTAATTTTGATGGGTGTAATTTAAAATTAAATAAAAAATATTTTTTATAACAAATTATATCTTCTTAGTTAGGTGTTGAGATGTTATTGAAATATTGTAATAATCAATTAGTTGGGTGTTGAGGTAAATGTATACCAACGGGGAAAAATTGAGAAGCTATTATGAATTGAAAAATTCTATTTTCAAAGAGAAATAAATACATAAGTAAAACCAAACTAAATGCGTATTTCCCGGTTTCTTTCGCAGGTCAAGATCAACTAAACATCACAAACAACTACACGATGTGATTTGTGAAGGAAAGGAGCGAATCACAGCCTCGCAAATCTAGTGCTGAAAGTCACGAGCGGCGGTGGAAGTGGCATGGGTGGTCTGTGGATCTATATACGTACTAGGAAGTGCCTACCACGTGGGAAATCACCGTCAAAAATCCAAGTTCCAATGACCAACAATTCTTTTTAAAACTTTCTTTGGATTCGGTAGGCCCCTTCGCTTTCACATCTGATCCAAGCCTAGAAACAAACTATCATGCCTTTAACCCGAAGGCGGCCAAGAGATCTTGGGTTTCAGGCTTTCATCCTCTTCTACCGAAAAGGGCCAGAAAAGAAAAACTAGAAAATATAGTAGCAAATATTGAGTTATTAGGACAGATATTGACCCAAAATAACGTGACTGTAAAGGACGAGCAAGGAGAAACTGGCCGACATGAGGCCCCCATTAATGTAAGCATGGGAGAGGATGGGTGACGGGCAAGGTCAAGAGCAATTAGAGCGGTGTCAACGGTGTGTTGGGAATCAGATTGGACGTGCAGGTGCCGATCAGCAATGGTCATCACTTCACGCTACCCACAATTTTTTTCTACCGGAATGAATTGTATGACTTATGGACGACGGTTGATGGATAGTCAAATAGAGTTTGGGGTTCAAACTCTCCAACCCGAAATTCGTACGTGCGCACCGATTACGTCACTCCAGGTCATTCTACTGATTATCCAAATTAACCGATCATTCTGCACAATTACATGTGAAAAAATGACTAGCCATCTACAAATTTTCTCGTTCTCCTGTTGCTTTTAGTTTTGTTTTATTTTTCAATGGTAACCGATCATTCTGCACAATTGCATGTGAAAAAATGACTAGCCATTTACAAATTTTCTCCTTCTCCTGTTGCTTTTAGTTTTGTTTTATTTTTCGATGGGCGGTGCCGTCCACATTTGTTCGTAAATTTACTTGTAAAACGTTTGTTTCTCGGTAATTCTTAGTAATGAATTTTTGAATTAATTTGAAGCTAATATTCTATTTCTTGTGTGTTTTTTAAAATCTGGTTGGTGCATCTTTATCATTTCACCCAATCACATCTTTTCTTTTCCCTCTAATCAAACACACTCTATAAATTTTTTTCTTACTATAGAAAAGGAAATCTCAGTTTTCTGATGTTTTTTTACCTTGATTTTTTTAAACTGTTTTTTTCTTTTCATTTTCCTTTCCCATTGTCTTTTTTTTTCTCTTTCCTCTCTTCCCATCGAAACAGAATCAAGAAATTTTATAACTACGTGTTGTGATCTTGATAATATTGTTACATTGTGTTTTTCCCTAGGCTTTATTAAGCTTATTAAAAACAAAGATTATACTAAAAAATACTCTGTAAGGAGGAGAAAAAACAGAGGACATGGACGGCATTCATCTTTCCACTTTAATTTTTAGATTGCACATTCTACTTAAGACGGATCAATCAACGGTTAAAACAGAATCAAACTGTACAATAGTTACTCGAAGTGAGGTGGTTTGTATATTAACCAAATAGAAACCGAATAATAATTGATAATTGAGCCCACTAAGTTAATCGAGCTAATTTGGTTTAGTTTGGTTCAATTTTTTAACCAAAGTGATAAATGATGCCCCTTATCATTAGGTGTTTAGAGTTTACTCTAATTATTGTAAAATTTTATCCATTTAAAAATTGTCGTACATGGTCTGTTTTAGCCATGGGAGATTATCCAAATTGATACAAGTATTACATACCATTACAAAAACATGAATTTAGCACACAAAATCAGCCAAACAATGCTGGTATTTTCGAATTTCAAGTACACGCATTGAGTGTATAAATTATAAGTACCAAAAAGTCATTACAAACCTGAAGTTGTATATAATTCTTTTTGTTCTGCAGTTATATTAGTAAAGACGTATTTGCATTCACCCAGTTTTCCCACATATTTGGATGCAAAGATGCTTCCATGAAAAGATGAACTGCTAATATATACTTAGGGACTAATTACAAACCTATCACAAAAAACAACATGAATACGTTTTCAAATTGGGACATTGCAAAATAGATGCAAAATCGACCATAAGACATCAAGCCTTACATATATAGACACCATTTTTAAAGGCTTGAACCAAAGTGACAACTTTGTAAATTTTTGCTATATATCTTAACCACTAGAAGTATATAAGGCCATGACATAGGGGAAGAAGGAAAATAGAAGAAATAGTGCAAATAATTTATTTTTTTTGTTTGTTAGTTTATTGGGTTTAAAGTGTTTCGACTGAACAAACCAAACTAAGTTCTGCTGACTTTCATTTGCACAAGGCTCCAACCGACCTAAAGTAGCAACAAATCAAATTTCTAAAATGAATTTGGTTCGATTAGTTTGGTCGATTCACCCGACCATGATCAGCTCTAATTCCACCGACATCCACGTAATCACCTCCACTTCTTTTCCTTCCAGTCCACCATATTGCTTGAAGAAGGAGATGGTTTGGGAGGCCGACAAGGTGGTAGGCACCCCTTTGATGGCTACAACCATGCCACCTCCTTGCTGATACCTTTGTCATCCATGCCTCTCTAGAAGTTCTCCAGCCACAATTTCGACTACCACATGCTTCCAACAAACACCTCCAACCTTTGCCATCGTTAATATAACACTCCGTTTCGATTCACCTGTTAACTAATCCCGTTTCGCTAATCTATTTGATTTGGTTAAACTGACCCGAATCTACCATCAGCATTTCATGATGGTGATGCGACATGCAAAATATGGATGAGATATTTGGGTGTTAACATTGTCTTACATGCATGCTATAATATACAAACAAACCAAACAAACGAAAAGTTTAAATGAGATATCTATTTTTAAAGTAAAATATACAGAGTCTCCTCTAAATGTATAATAGGAGCCACCCTGTCAACAATAAGTAGTATATATTTGTAAAACCCGTGACTCGAGTCAGAGTTTTACGGGAGCAAACCAGTCGGTTCAACCGTCGGTTCGAGTCGAGTCAGCTTCATGGACTGCGAGCTGAGTTGAGGCCAGTTGTGAGTTATGAGCGATGAGGGTCATGATATCAAGTATACGATGATAACCTCAAAAAGATGATGAAAAATAGGTTATCAAGTATATGGAGGTATGCAGTATTGATTGTTATTTTTATTTGATCGTAGAATATTTTTAGGGCCGAATGACGAATTAGAACACGATATAAGTGAGTTTGGGTGGGTTATTAGTTATAGAACATATCACTTGGAAGTTGCTGTGTTCGTTTGATTTTACCGTATTTTTCCCAAATTTTTTTGGATTTTTTTAGGATTTATTAGGAGATAGTTATTATTATTGACTCGAGTCGGAGTCGAGTTAAGTTTAATTTACAAAAATGCCATCGCACGCCCCTTCATCTTCCCCGATCGTCTTTTCTTTTTCTCCAAACCCTAGCAGCCCGACACCGCCCTGACCTTGCCGCCGACTGCCGCCCCGCCGCCGGAACCAACCGCCCGTCATCCCCTCGTCGTTGTCGTGCCGTCCCGACGGACCCCGGCCATCGATCGCCTGCCGGCGTGCCGCCGCGATGCCACGAAGCCGCCTCGGCCGTCGCCACTCCGAGCCGGATTCCGCCGCCGTTCGGTCGCCGACGCCGCCGCTGTGACCACCAGTCTCACCCTCTCGCCGTCGCCGACGTTTCCCCCATCATCCCGACCGCCGTCGAGGCCGGCCATAGCCCCGATCGGAGCACGCCGCCGCCGCCGCCCGTTTTCGACGCCACCGCCGACAGCCATCGCCGCCCCGGCTACCCTGTTTGACACCACCATCGGACCAAGCTCGTCGAGCTGGTGCCGATAGACCCCCTGATTGCCCCGTCCAGAATCATCGCCGGAAAACCGCCGAAATCCGCCGGAAAATCGCGGACACTCGCCGGAAAACCGCCGGAACCGCCAGAAAATTGGATTCGTGGGAAATTCGCCGGATCATCCGCCGAACGCACCCGGTCGAATCCGATCGAACTTCGGACGCCGCTAGGTGCCGAATTCGAGTTTCGAGCCACGAAACGGAAACCCTAGCCGTCGCCGATTTTCGACGACGCGAGGTATAAATTACTCCGACGTAAATTCTTAAATTTTATAATTATTAGGGAAGCATGCTAGACTAGATAATTAGATGAATTTTCGTGTTTTTGACGTGTCTGTATGTTTGTGTGTAATTTAATAAAAATTATGAAATTGGTTGATTGATGAGTGTTAAAATGGAAAAGTAAGGAATTAATTAGGTGAACTAATTAATTACCCTGATTTCATGAAACGTAGATTGAAAACTCACTAGAATTGACTTAGGATGAATGTGTGATGATTGATGCGTGATTGTGTTGATTGTGTGTGCATGCTATAGGATGTGTGATTCATCATGCGGGCATTAGCTTTTAGCTTGATTGTGTAGGTACGGTGTAGGAGCTCGCCGCCTAGGCGCGTGGACCCGTTTGGAGCTTCTACCAGGTCCGTTTAGGACTCGCTTCTGGTTTGATCGCTAAACTCTATCGCATTTTGTTTTCAACAGGTAAGTGGACGTGCCGAGTGGTGGATTTATCGTATCCCACTCCGCACGGGCCATCTAGTCGTACGTAGATTTCCGGATTAATAACCCTCGAGGATGAGATCCCTCGAGTTTGTTTTCAAACTCAGATCCAGATCAAGTTGCCTTCGGGCCTATTTTATAAATCCCTACCCAGGCCTATATATATATATGTTTTCGTGTTTTGGTGAGTGGACGAGTGCGGGTAACGACGGCCACGCCTTCAGATAGGGCGTGTGTTCGTCAAAGCGGGCTCTGGAGCTGGGGAGAACCCACTCCATTCCTGAGGGATCCTGACAACTCCACCTTTGAGTTCCTCAAACCCGGAGAAGTGTGGAGGTTTACGGGTACTGCTAAGCAGCGCATGTCTGGACTTGTGGCGTAAAATGGTACCTAAGGCACATGCCCGAAGTACCCGGCCCTTGTGCTCAGGGCTAGGAGTGATATGGAAGGTGTAGAGGGCGAGATGAATGAGAAAAGAGAAAAATGATTTTCCCGCGCAGAGGGATAGGCTTTGGCCATGTTGAGAATGAGAACGAGAAAGAGAAAGATAGGGGACGCTACCGACTGAGGTCTACCGACTGAGGTCAATGGCTCCCGGAGGCCCTTATGAGTGTTCTTGAGGAAGTATATGATTTTCTTCAATAGGAGAGTTAGCTCTCCTGTGCCAGTTTGATATTAGTTACTTTCTTGACCAGTAACGCTTGTTACTAACGGTTTTTTTTATATATATGGAGGTGAGCATCATCGCGAAGAGTGAAAGCTGTTGAACCACAGAGGGGGAGCACGGATCGCGCACACATGTTGTAACACCCCGTTTCGGCTCACCCGTGAACCGACCCGGAAATGTCACCGGCGACCGAACCGTTCGCTAATCTACTGGGTTCGGTTAAGCCGACCCGGATCTGCCCTCGGTGTCTCAAGATGGAGATGCAAACATGAAATGCATGGATGGGATGCGTGGGTTCTAACGTAGTCCTACATGCATGCTATGATGTACAAGCAAAGACAAGACAAAATAATAAATGAAAAAAAACCAAAAGAAAATATATACTATTTTATAAAAATACAGTAACACATAATAATCTACCCTAACATTCAACCATTATCTCATTCATTTTTACCTGAGCCGAGTCTGTACTCCAAGGCTCCCTACTCATTCATATTTATCAGTTCGTTTCATAACAAGTAATTCACTCAAGCAAACACATCAAAATTATCGTTTACATAACAATAACACACCATCATTATACGTTACACGCGGCAGGTACATGTGTGCGCGGTTCCGTGCTGCTCCTCCGCAGTCCCGACAGCTTTCATCCTTCGCATTTCTCACCTACATATATATAGAAAAACCGTCAGTAACGAGTGTTACCGGCCCGGAAAATAACTAATATCAAACTGGCACAGGAGAGCAAACTCTCCTGTTGAATGAAAACCATATACTTCCTCAAGAACTCTCATCAGGGCACATACGGGAGCCGTCGCCCTCGGGTCGACAGCGTCCCCCTATCTTTCACATTCTCATGCCTCGGCCATTTCTCTATTGCTTCTCGCGTCAAATCTCATTCCTTTCCGCCCTCTGCACCTTCCATATTACTCCTGGCCTTGAGCACGAAGGCCGAGTACTCTCAGGCAGTCGCCTTCAGTACCCTTTGAAACCACAAGTCTAGACATGCGCTGCAATGCAGTACCCGTGAACCTCCACACTTCTCCGGGTTTGAGGAACTCAAAGGTGGAGTTGTCAGGATCCCTCGGGAATGAAACGGCCCGCACACCATTCCAGAGCCCACTGTCGACACACACGTGCCCGCTCGCGTAGCACGGTAGTCGGATTTCCCTCATTCAGTCTCTCACAAAAACACGAAAACTATACATATATATATAGGTCTGGGTTGGGATTTATACAATAGGCCCGAAGGCAACGTGAGCTGGATCTGAAGTTCGAAAACAAACTCGAGGGATCTCATCCTCGAGGGTTATTAATCCGGAAAAATCGTTGGCTAAATGGCCCGAGTTAAGTGGGATTCGATAAAACGCCACTTAACTCGTCCTGCACATAATAAATCAAATACACAAGAGAGTAGCGTAAATCAGAGAACGAGTCCTAAACGGACCTGGTAGAAGCTCCAAACGGGTCCACGCGCCTAGGCGGCGAGCTCCTACACCGTACCTACACAATCAAGCTAAAAACTAACGCCCGCATGATGAATCACACATCCTATAGCATGCACACACAATCAACACAATCACGCATCAATCAACACACATCAACCTATATCAATTCTAGCAAGTCTACTTAGGTTAGTTTGCATTAGATCATGATCATTACCTAATAACCCTAATTAGTTTCATAACTTCTATTTTTAACACCACACAATTCCACAAATTTCATATTTTATTCTAAATCAAATCCACATTTATATAAGTAATTACAATGCACAATTCATCAATCATAGCATGCAAATTCTAATAATCAATACTTTCAATTAATTAAGTTAAACTAAATTATACCTCGCGTCGTCGAAAATCGGCGACGGCTAGGGTTTCCGTTTCGCGGCTCGAAACTCGAATTCGGCACCTAGCGGCGTCCGAAGTCCGATCAGATTGGACCGGGTGCGTTCGGCGGATGATCCGGCGAATTTCCCACGAATCCAATTTTCCGGCGGTTCCGGCGGTTTTCCGGCGAGTGTCGGCGGTTTCGGCGGATTCCGACGGTTTTCCGGCGATGATTCGGGACGGGGCAATCAGGGGGTCTATCGGCACCAGCTCGACGAGCTCGGTCCAATGGTGGTGTCAAACAGGGTAGCCGAGGCGGCGATGGCCGTCGACGGCGGTGTCGAAAATGGGCGGCGGCGGCGGTGTGCTCCGATCGGGGCTCCGGCCGGCCTCGACGGCGGTCGGGAGGATGGGGGAAACGTCGGCAACGGCGAGGGGGTGGTCGTCGGGGTCCCAGCGGCGGCGGCGCGGCCCAGACGGCGGCGAATCGGGCTCGGAATGGCGACGGCCGAGGCGGCCTCGTGGAGTCGCGGCGGCGCGCTGGCAGGCGATCGCTGGCCGGGGTTGGTCGTGGCGGCACGGCGACGGCACGGCAAGGCGGGGCGGCGACGATCGGCGGCAGCACGGCGTCGGCGGCGGCGAGCAGCACACCACAGTGGCGGCGAGGGTTTGGGTGGAAGAAGGGTCGGGAGGGAGAAGAAGTGTTCTCAATGGCAAACTCGTAATTTAGTATTGACTCGATTCCGACTCGAGTCAAAATAATAACTAGTTCGTAATAAATTCTAAAAAAATTCTAGAAAAATATGGAAAAATTACATAAAATAAAACAAACACAACAACATCCAAATGGCATGCTCTATAACTAATAACCCACCCGAATATAATCAAACGCGTCCTAATGCGTTATTCGGCCTAAAACTATTTCTACGATCAAACATATAAAAAGAAAAAAATACTGCATACTTTCATATATTCAGATAACTCGTATCTCACCATCTTCTCGACGTTATCATCATATATTCAGGTACACCTGACTCTCATCGCTCATAACTCACGGCTGGTCTCGACTCAGCACGCGATTCATGAAACTGACTCGACTCGAACCAACGGTCGAACCGACTGGTTCGGTAACGTAAAACTCTGACTCGAGTCACGGGTCTTACACATGTACCTGCCGTTTGTAATGTATGTGAATGACTTGGTATTTATGTTGAGAATGCATATGATTGATTGTGGAAATAGAATGTTATGCATGGAAATGGGGAGTGAGGTTAGATATGGAGCCTTGGAGCTTCGGCTCGGCTCGGATGAGATGAGTAAAGACGAATACCATGCTTTTGTGAATTATTGTAGATAAATTATTACTGCATGTGTGGATAGGGTGGCCCTTATTGCACTATTAGGGGAAGCTCTATCCGTTTTTCTTTAAAAATATAATTATTTTATTACTGTTTTCTTGTTTAATTCTTTTCCTTCGTGTTATTTGCACGTCATGGCATGCATATAGGACCACGTTAGAACCCAAGCATCTCATTCATGTTGTGCATGTTGCATCACCATCCTCAGACGCCGAGAGTAGATCCGGGTCGGCTTAACCGAATCAAGTAGATTAGCGAACGATTCGGTCGCCGGTGACACATCCGGGTCGGTTCAGGGGTGAACTGGAATGAGGTGTTACAGAAGTGGTATCAGAGCCAACTCTTCGCATATGTTCACTGATACCAGAAGTGGTACCAGAGCTAACTCTTGGTGATTAGGATGGTAGATGCATACAGGTTACATGTGTGCCAAAGCTACTTTGAGCTGTTTTGACAGGTATTTTTTGTTTTAATGTTTTTGATTGTAGATTTTCTTACAAATCGGTAGTGTGACAGGTGTGTAGACTAGAGCAGGAACTACTAGCAGGATGGTCACACAGACCCGTCGAACACAGATCAGGAATCCATCTCCTCCCATGCCTAGGTAGGACAGCCCAGCCATGGTCACAGCGACACAGCTTCCAGTCGACCTAAGACCACCATGCCACCAACAGAGACGAGTGTACCGGTATCAGCTAGTTGTCGTACGGAGAGCCATCGCCGAGATAGTCGACGCGACAGTCACCGCAGTGGGAGTAGTCGACAGGAAAGGGATGCTGCGATAGCTAGGCTAGTTGAGGTTCAGACGCAAATGCAGCAGAATCAGGAGGAATTTAGGAGAGAGCTCAGAACAGATAACTCTATCAGTGGCTGGACCAGAGAAGAGACCAGCTGTGGATGAAGAGGCGCAAGGAGAGCTAGTAGTGCCCGTGGGCCCTCCGCCGCTGCCTTCTCCTCCACTGCTGCAATAGGGAGCTACCCCCACAATAGCTCTTCTGGTTGCCCCACTTCAGGCAAGGATGAGACAGGACGTCAGTGGACGCTTGATAGTAGGTAGCGGGCAGACCGCAGGGGAGTGGAGCAGTTGGAGGTGATAGTGTAGCAGTTGGTACAGGACCACAATTTCCCGATATGAGCAAGGAGAGGGATCAAACAGATCTGTAGACGCGAGGAGTTTGGAACTGTGGCAATATGAGAGGTTCGTGAAGAATGGCAGATGACCTTTCTTTGGGAAGTTGGATGCGGAGGAGCATTCTATGGATATTGTCGGCCATAGGAGTGTTTGATAGTATGGCATGCCCCGTAGAACACAGAGTACGCATCGCTCACAGATAGCAATGCAATCCGGAACGAAGCAGCGTTC